>JAHRHZ010000030.1:32306819-32339428 GCA_024137785.1 Ginglymostoma cirratum
TGCTTTTGTTGACATCTAAGGTAGGTGATAGTGGAAAAAACAGGAATGCCCTGTTCTAGACAGTGTGAAGAGAGCAGGCTATATGGACATTCTTGGTCCAGCATTTGATGTCAAACGAACTGAGCTTTACTGATGCAATCATGGTTGGAGATTCTACTGCATGTTTCCTTAAATAGTGTTAAACAACCAACTTCAAAATGATCAGTAATATGTTTTTAAAACAAGTAAAACATAAGGTGGTGTTCTAGATAACAAGCGTGGGGCTGGATGAACACAGCAGGTCAAGCAGCATCATAGGAGCAGGAAAACTTGACGTTTCGGGGTGTTCTAGCCAGCTTTTCCCATACTCTTTCATACAAACAGTTTCCACATCCTTTGAAACAACTGCAAAGATAATCAGGGGCTAGTGAACTCCCAGATAATAAGCTCTGTATTTAATGGCAGGTAAGTGCAAATGCCCCCCCATGCTGTCAGGTGTTACCCTGTAGAAGCACGCGAGCCTCGGAATCAGAAAGTTGCAGTTTCAAGTGGCAAAGTTACTGGGAATTGTCCTGGAAATGACCAGTCAGCTGAAGTTGGAGAATTTGGAGTTACCAAAGATTTAGCAATTACTCAGGCAAAGTTACCAAATTATAAACATCATCCAGCTCCTGGGCATCTATTAAACTGAACACTCAACTCACCCTTGACACCCCATTGTAACACCATCACTGGCTCTGCTGTAATTGACCTGGCCCCTTGACCTACATTTATCTGTCATCCTACTGCCGTCTGCCCCATCCCTTTCTCCCCACACTTACCTTACAGAGTTACTGCTTCCCAGTAGTATTTGACGTGGCTTTTGAACATTTAAGCTGGAGGATATGGCCTGATGGCTGCTGTGTCAAAGGGTACAATTTCTACTGTTCCTCAGTGCTACTTGTTGTGATATTTCCTGCACTGGTCTCCTCAGGTTTGTAAAGGAGGCTAAAAGTTGCATTTCTGACCCTGATTGGAGAATCTGGGATGTTGTCTGGTTCCAAATCATTGCTGGTTGTGGAGTCTAGCTGTGCATAAAATGGCTGTTTTCTGCATTACGTGTCAGAAGTGCTTCATTGGCTGTACAGCATTTTGAGGCATTGCTATGTAGACACATTCTTTTCTCTCAAAGGAATGGTTCATTGAAAGCAGACAATCAATCATTCAGTCAGATTGACTGGCAGAACTTCAAATTGTGAAATTTGAACAATTTCTTCCTGAACTCATCGCACTTTCATCAGATCAATGGTGTGGCCATGGGTACCCGCATATGTCCCAGTTATGCCTGTCTCATTATGTGAAACATAATTTCAATTCAGGTTCAATTCACTCAGGTTCCACTCTGAAACTCTTCTTCTAGTTCATTAACGATATTATCGATGCTGCTTCCCTCACTTGTCTGGAATTGGAAAATATATCGATTTCGCTTTCAATAGCTACCTGCTCTCACCTTCCCCTTGTCTATCTCTAACTCCTCCCTCCCCTTCCTCAACATCTGCTTCCATTTCTGGGCATAGGCTGGCCACCAATATCCACTATAAACCCATCGACTCCTAGAGTTTTCTGCTCAGGGGCAGTGCAGCCTTCAGAACTTGATATCGCGGTCTAATTTTAGGGCATGAGCTCCTTCTTCCATGTCTTTTACCCACCCTCATACCCCAGACCTTGTCAACACAAGCTGCTTTCAGCACACCCAACCCATTTTCACTCATTCATTCATTTTTTATTTATTCGTTAATGGGATGAGGGCATCGCTGACTAGGCAGCATTTATTGACCATCCCTAATTGCCCAGAGAGCAGTTCAGAGTCAACCACATTGCTGTGGGTCTTGAGTCACACGTAGGTCAGACCAGGTAAGGATGGCAGATTTCCTTCCCTGAAGGACATTAGTAAACCAGGTGGGTTTTTCCGACAATCGACAATGGATTCATGGTCATCGTTAGTTAATTCCAGTTATTTTTAATTGAATCCAAATTCCACCATCTGCCATGGCAGGTTTCAAACCCAGGCCCCCCAGAACATTAGCTGGGTCTCTGGATTAACAGTCTAGCGATAATGCCACTAGGCCATCACCTCCCCCATGATGCCCATTATCAGCTTTCCTCCTTCCCAGGCTTATTAATAACCATTCCTCTGTTTGCCTGTCCTTCTCTCCCCCGAGCTCTGTCTTCATCTATCGTCTCACTCCTGTATACCCTCCACCCCTTCCCATCTTCAGTATATATTCCACCTTTTCCTAGCTACTGCAGTTCAGTGTCACTAGACCTGAAATATGGACTCTACTTTCTCTCCATGGATGCTGCCAGACCTGCTGAGTTTCTTCAGTAATTTTTGGTTTTTGTCTGAAATAATCAGACATTGTTTCAGTATTTTGACAATTGGAGACAATGGAGAGACACATTTCATTGTCAAAAGTTAATTGTCACACCCCTTTCTGTATTATTCTGTTAAAAACTCCACAGTGGTGTAAAGGAAACGTCCCTAATATTAGTTCCTCTTATGTTCTGTGCTAGATGGGGACAGTCCAACCCAACATTCCATTTGCAGAAAGGAGACAAAGAGTATGTACTGAGGAAGAGACCCCCTGGGACGCTTCTGAAAGGAGCACATCAGGTACAGTAATCAAGAGAAAAGGAAAAGCTGGCTGTTGAATGTCACAGCCTTCTGGATGGAACGTTCAGCATTGCTTTTTAGTGTGACCATTAGAAAAGGTACTGATATTACTTACAAAGATTGCAATCTTGTCATAGGGAACTCAAGTATTGATGTTAACTCTGTTTTAAGACAATGCAAGTGATTATACTCTGAGAAAGAGAAAAAAAACGAGGGTGGCATTATTCATTGGTACCCTAGTGCCAACAATGGCAGACCACTGGTTGCCATCAGCCATTCCTTATTTATCAGCCACAGCTCAGTTGGCAGCAGTTTTGAGACTGAGTCAGAAATTTGAGAGTCAGGCCCTGCCCCAGAGTTTGAGTAGAAAGTCCCAAGTGACTCTCAGTGCAGTACTTTGATGGAGAACAGGGTAGTCTGGGGCAATATTTATCCTTCAATCACTGGTACTCAAAAAAATTCTCCCCGTTGACACTCTGCTGTTTGTGGGAGATTGCTGTGTGCAAATTGGCTGCCAACTTTCCTACATTATAACAGTGACAACACCTCCAAAGTATTTGTTCTTCCTAAAATGAAAGACTTGCATTCATAAAGCTCCTTTGACAACCACCACACAGCCTCTTTACAGCCAATGTAGTTCTTTTCAATTCAACTCATATTTGATGCAGAGTGAATTTATTTAGCTATTCTCACTGGAATTCAGAAGAGCGAGGTTCTCACACAAACTGTGATGATACAATAGCTTTAAGAGGTGTATTTTGTCTTGTTTTTTTTTAAGAAGGAAGGTTGAGACAGAGGTACTGATTGGTCTACTCAGAGCCAATAAGGTAAACAGCTTTTAAGGCCTTGGGGATTTTTAAAAAATTGGAACAATAGAAGCAACCTGAATGGGTTAGGTCAAGCTCCTCCAGAACCAGGACTTTGAGTTTTAGTTTTTCAGTAGAACTTACTGGGGTCTTGAAGCTGGGCTTGGAAGCTGCAGTACATCTCTCCCTGCTACTTCCTCTGAGTTTTCTCCTAATGTTTTTCCTCCTGGACTGGAGAATTGCATGTGAGACAATCTATTTTATGAATTTGCCTTTGCCAAGGGTGTGTTTATGGGATGTTACTATATTGGAACAGTTATTGTGTAGTAGTTAAATAATCCATTGTTCTATTAAATTCTTTCTTTTGTTGTATTTTAACAATAGTGTCTGAATAAAGTGCATTTTGCTTCAAGACTGGTAGTTTTACCAAACAAATTGCATTCAGAATGCAACGCCTGACACTTGCCTTTAAAATAAGAAAATGTTAGGCTGACTTCTTCATATATTTTGAGGGAGTTTGTTCTGGTCCATAACAAAACCTGTACAATTCTAATGGGACTAGACAGGGTAAACATAGGAAGGATGTTCCCGATGACAGGGGAGTCCAGAACCAGGGGTTATAGTTTAAGAAAATGGTGTAGGCCATTTAGGACTGAGACGAGGAGAAAGGTCCTCACTCAGAGATTGGTGAGCCTGTGGAATTCACTGCCTCAGAAAGTGGTTGAGGCTAAAACGTTGAACGTTTACGAAAGAAGTCAATATAGTTCTTAGGGCTAAAGGGATGAAAGGGTAATGGGTTGAATGATCAGCCATAATCATATTGAGTGGTGGAGAGGCTTGAAGGGCTGAATGGCCTACTCCTGTTCTTATATGAACGAACTGTTTCTCTCTAATGGAGAGAAAGGCCTATGGTCTCTCATGGATATGAGTAATTACCTACTTAATGATGTAACCAATGCACTTTCAATGGTATGATCTGCCTGTACTGCACATAAAACAAAACTTTTCACTGTACCTAGGTACATGTGACAATAATTCAAGTAAAGAATGACTATAAATAAAGTTGCTTCAGTAGGAGGGAACGAGAAACACCCAGAGACTGTTTTTGTTTCTTTACTTCAGGTGGATAGAGAATATAAGGTGCAAAAGGCATTATTTGAGGTTGGGTTTCCTGTACCGAAGCCACTGATGTTCGTAGATGACCATTCCATTGCTGGCACTGACTTCTATGTGATGGAGTGTGTGCAGGTACGTGGGAACAGTTGTATGTTATGTGCATCTATGAAACACCTTTTACCGTCCAGCAGATGTATAAATAATTTAAGTTGTAGTATGCTTTTTAATTCCAGTGTCTTTTGTTTGTGCCCACAGTGGGATAAGCAGAGTGAATGGCCTCTGAACAATTCCTTTCCCAATTCTGACAGTGCCGAGGAGATTTGCCAGACAGAAACTAGGGATGACAGACTTCTGTAATGTGGGGAGTTGGGATAAACTGACATTTTTCCTCTTGGAGCAGAGAAGCTGAAAGGAAAATTGGATGCTTGAAGGGTTTTGAAAGCGAACCTAGAACAGTACAGCACAAGAAAAGGCCCTTCGGCTCACAATGTCTGTGCTGACCATGATGCCACTCTAATCCCATCTGTCTGTGCGTGGACCCTCTAATTCAGAGTTCATGGTCAGAGCTTCTGGAGTCATGACTTGGCCACTGTTTTGGCAAGACAGGTGTCCCTGTCCATTGTTAGGTAAAGTTAAGCCTAAAGTTGAGAGGCCCAGGACGTTTTGCAGAACTGAGCAGGAAGTTACAAGGGGAATGCAGACTGTTTATGCAAATGAGCAAAATTATAGATAGAGAGGGAAACTGTTTTCACTGGAGACATGTCACTAAATTGGCAAAGGAGCTGGGGTTTGAGGTGGAGGAAGTCGCAAAATGTTTTTGTGTAGTGAGTTGTTACTCTGCCTGAAATAATGGCAAAGCAAATTCAATTATAAGACCATAAGATATAGGAGCAGAATTAGGCCATTCAGCCCATAGAGTCCGTGCTGCCATTCAACCATGGCTGATATATTTCTCAACTGCATCCTGGCTTCTTCCCATAACCCATTATTTCTTTACCAATCAAGAACCTAACTATTGGTCTTAAATACACTCAATGACTTGGCCTCCACAGCCCTTTGCAACAATGAGTTCCAAGGATTCACTACCCTCTGGCTGAAGAAATTCCTCCTCGTCTGAGTTATAAAAGGGTGTCTGTTCTCTCCTAATCTTCTCCACGTTCACTCTATCCACGCCTCTCAGTATTCTGCAAGTTTCAATCAGATTCCACCCCTCATCTTTTTGAATTCCGTTGAGTGCAAACCCGGAGTCCTCAACCAGTCCTCATATGACAAGCCCTTCATCCCCAGAATCACTCTTGTAAACTTCCTCTGGACCCCTGCAACACCAGCACATCCTTCCTTGCATACAGGGCCCAGAACTGCTCACAATATTACATATGCAGTCTGACCAGAGCCTTGTACGGCCTCAGCAGTACATCCCTGCTCTTGTATCTTAGCCCTCTCAAAATGAATGCTAACTTTGCATTTGCTTTCTTAAAGGCTAACTGAGCCTGCAGGTTAACCTTGAATTAGGACGCCCAAGTCCCTTTGTGCTTCAGATTTCCAAAAAAAAACTGTTTAAAAGATACTCTACGTCTGCATACTTCCTACCAAAGTGCATTAACTCACACATTCCCACATTGTATTCCATCTGCCATTTCCGCCCACTCTCCCAGCCTGTTACCCTGCTATAGGAAGGGTGTTATTAAACCTGAGAGGATGCAGAAAAGATTTATAAGACTGTTGCTGGGACTGGAGGGTTTCAGCTGTAGGGAGAGGCTGAATAGGCTGAGCCTGTTTTCCCTGGAGCATCAGAGGCTGAGAGGGGAACTATATAGAGGTTTATAAAATCATAAAGGACGTAGATAGGGTAAATAGGCAAAGTCTTTTTCCAAGGATAGGGAGTCCAAAACTAGAGGGCATAGTTGTAAGATGAGAGGGGAAAGATTTAAAACGTACTTGAGGGTAACTTTTTCATACAGATGGGTGGTTCAGGTATGGAACAAGCTGCCAGAGGAAGTGGTGGAGGCTGGTACAATTACAACATTTAAAAGGCACCTGGATGGGTACATGAATAGGAAGGGTTTAAAGGGATATGAGCCAAGTGCTGGAAAATGAGTCTAGATCAGATTGGGATGTCTGGTCGGCACGGCCGAGTTGGACTAAAGGTCTGTTTCCGTGCTGTATGAGTATTTTTGCGATCTCCCGCTTCTTCAACATTACCTGTCCCTTCACCTATCTTTGTGTCACCTGCAAACTTAGCAACAATGCCCTCAGTTCCTTCATCCAGACTGTTCATGTGTAATGTGAATAGTTATGGTCCCAACATTGACCCCTGGGGAGCTTCTCTAGTTGCCAGCTGCCAACCTGAAAAAGACCCCTTTATTCCCACTGTCTGCCTTTTGCCAGTCAGCCAATCCTCTAACCATGCCATTACCTTGCCCCTAACACCATGGGCGTTTATCTTATTTAAATGTCTCCGAATCAAAGGCCTCCTGGAAATTCAAGTAGATTACATCTACAAGCTCTCCTTTGTATAACTTGCTTGCTACCTCTTCAAAGAATTCTAACAGATTTGTCAGGTATGACCCCACCTTGATGAAGCCATGCTGACTCGGCCCTATTTTACCAGGCATTTCTCAGTACTCTGCAATCTCATCCTTAATAATGGACTCCTAAAATCTTACCAGTGACCGAGCTCAGGCTAACCGCTCTATTGTTTCCTGTCTTCTGCCTCCCTTCTTTCTTAAGCAGGGTATTACATTAACCATTTTCCAGCCCTCTGGAATTCTCCCCGTCTCCACTGATTCCTGAAAGATTGCCATCAATTCCTCTACAGTCCCCTCAGCTATCTCCCTCAGAACTCTGGGGTCTAGTCCATCTTGTCTGGGTGATTTATCCACCTTCAGACCTTTCACCTTCTCCAGCACCTTCTCCTTAATGATGGGCCATTACACTCATCTCTGCCCGCTGACGCTCTTAAAGTTCTGATACACTGCTGGTGTCTTCCACTGTGAAAAGTAATGCAAAGTACTGATTCAGTTCCTTTGCCATTTCTTTGTTAGCCATTAGGAAACATAAAGAGGGAGTTGGTCCAATGGGATGGGCTCGTAATCGGGGATTACGACATTTCTGTTTTCTCCCCCTTCTTGAATGTCTCCCTGTATCACAGTGCTATGGTCAGTTTACCCCTCCTCCCTACAGTCCCCACTCTCACCCACACAGGGAGCAAGAATCTCAAACCTGTTAGACAAGCTGAAGGGCGGAGGTTCCTCCTGGATCCCACTACCTCACTGTTGCTCATACCCTTCGGTCCCTGACCACTGACCGAATTTGAGGTAGTTAATCTAAGGAGGTGTGACTTCCTCCTGAAACACAGCATCCAGGAAACTCTTCCCCATCCCTGATGTATTGCAGTGTTTGCAGCTCAGACTCCAGCTTATCAACTCTGAGCTGGAGTCCCTCAAGCAACCAACTCTTGCTACAGATGAGGTCATTGTGAACCATGTTGGGATCCACCAGCTCCCACATCATGCAGTTACAGCACATTGCCTGGCTCAGCATCTCTGTTTTAATTGCGGCAAACCTTTTATTAACCGACATCTATGGGACCAGGATGCAGCTGTTTGATTAAATATTCCAGGTAATGAAGAGGTACACACACCTTAGTAAACCCTAACAAAGTGAACCTTCGAGATCTCAATATTCCCAAAAATATCTATGTAAAAACATCAACATACCTTCTAAAATCAATGTAAAAGCACATAATAGGTAATAGCGACATAATTCAGAGGATATACACATCACTATTAAACTTTATTTATAGCATAAATACCCTGATATCATGGTAGATTGCAGTATTTCAGGTACATAATTTTTGCCAGTTTATCAAGAGTGCCAGTTAAAACAAAGTTTGCTGTACTTTAGTTCTTAATTTAGTTTTTAAAAAAAATCATATTGGTCCTTCAGTTTATGGTTTATAAATATTTTCCCTATTTGCCTTTAATCCGCAAAGTAACCTATAGTAGACAGTCAAATTAATAGCAGTCACCCACCAATTAATTGATGGGTTTTGTATTGGGCCCCTGATCCTGGTCTTTAATTTATCTTGTTTAAAAAACACCTTACAAACTATGAACCAAAAACAAGCAAGCAAAAAGGACCTCCTCCTCCGCATCGAATTCCCATGCTGCCTACAAATTCCCTGAACTACATACTCGCACAGGCCGTGTCTTAATGTGGATGTAATTTTCCTTCCTGACCGTGCAAATCTTACTGACAGGGTCTGTTAAAGGCGCACTGTCATAAACTGAGCTGCCTCATACTAGTCGGACATCAATAGTAATTAGCACCTGTCAAGGGCTTATTCAGGCCTCAGGTGATTCATTGACCCTCAGTCAGCTGAGCCAGAAGAAGAGGGTCTAGGCCCGAAACGTCAGCTTTCCTGCTCCTATGATGCTGCTTGGCCTGCTGTGTTCATCCAGCTCCACGCCTTGTTGTCTCTACCATCTTTTTAACCTTTTCACTAGACTGCTGAATTCTAAGATTTTAAAATGGAGAAAGAAAAGATTTACCAGTTCTGTTCCCACATTGCCTCCAAATTTCCCGAACTATCAAAAAAATCCAAAGATTACAGATGCTAGAAATCAAAAACAGAAATTGCTGGAAAAAAATTGAAGAAAGGACCCGAAATGTTCACCCTGATTTTTCTTCGCAGATCCTGCCAGATCCACTGAGCTTTTCTAGCAACTTCTGTTTTTGTTCTGGAGAATCTGAAGAAGGGTCACTGGACCCAGAATGTTAACTCTGTTTTTCTCTCCACAGATGCTGCCAGATCTGCTGACTTTTTCCAGCAATTTCTGTTTATGTCCCTGTACTATAAGACCATAAGACATAGGAGCAGAAATTAGGCCATTCGACCCATCAAGTCTGCTCCGCCGTTCAATCATGGCTGATAAGTTCCGCAACACTATTCTCCTGCTTTTTTCCCGTAACCCTTGATTCCCTTGATAATCAAGAACCTATCTATCTCAGTCTTAAATGTACTCAATGACCTGGCCTCCACAGCCTTCTGTGGCAGTGAATTCCATAGATTCACCACTCTCTGGCTGAAGAAGTTTCTCCTTATCTCCATTCTAAAAGGCCTTCCCTTTACTCTAAGGCTGTACCCTCAGGCCCTAGACTCTCCTACCAATGGAAGCATCTTCCTATCATCCATTTTGCCCAGGCCATTCAGTATTCTGAAAGTTTCAATTAGATTCCCCCCATCCTTCTAAACTCCGATGAGTATAGTCCCAGAGTCCTCAAATGTTCCTCATATGTTAAGCTATATACACATTCAGGCTGTGTCTCACTCTTGAATGTAATCTCTCCTTCCTGACTGTGTGAAGCTTACTGACTTTCCAAAGGCCAACTGGATGAATACTTGAAAGGAAACTATTTGCAGGGCCATGCGGGGGATGGGTTAGAAAAAGTTAGGTCCGTGTGGGCTAAATGCATTCCCTGCCACGCGTTGTGAGTCTACACTGGAGGGACTGCGATTGTTTTGCCAAGAGCTGAGAAGTGTAAGAGGATGGAGGCGTGCAAAGTCAGCAAGTGTTCAGAGAGTGTGAATAAAGAGAAACAGTTTCTAGTAGCTGAAGGATCAATAACCACGGGGCACGGATTTGAGAGGACTCACCACAGCAGCAGAGGCAACATGACGAGAAACCTTTTACTCAATGGGTAGATTTAGAGTGCAGTGCGTTTGGGGAACTGGACAGGCTTTTAACTGTAGCCTGAAAAGGAGATACGGACAAACAATTGAAGGACAAAGAATGACAGGATTCTGGGGAAGAGAACTGGGGAGTGGGGCGAATGGGTTGCTCCTTGAAAGAGCCAGGGCAGACTGGTTAGACTGAATGGGCACCTTCTGTGCCAAAATAAACTAGGATTCTATATGAGCTCCTAGCTGGGACTGTTGGCATGACCTTAATGGTACACTCCTACCCCAGGCTTGTTTGTAGGTGGGGCCTTGTGCTAGGTTTGTCAGCTTGCCAGCAACTGGGACGAAGCTACTGGTTCCCTGGGAGTAATCAAAGTCAATGGTCATCGTGGGTGTGGTGGAAATGTTACATCAAAAAATATATTCCTCCATCCCATATGTTTTGGGGTATGCCCTCTGCTTGGGTCTCCCTTGGGTGTAGCTATCCATTGTTCTGCGCTTGATTAAGTGAGTCTGATAACTGATCTATCCTCAATGTGCTTGATTGGTTAAGACTGGGTGTGGGCTCAGAGGAAAATAGACAATCTGTGGAAAGAGTCAGAGGTCAGAGCTGAAGCTTGGAGCAGCTGTTTTAAAGTACTGGAAATAAAACCTGTTACACAAGTAGAAGTTTGTGCTATTTCATCATAGATCCGAGGTGGAAAATATATGATCGTTGACAGAGTTAGAGCAGTGTAGGATGAGAGCTGGGGAACCGTCCTCCCTATCTCATTAAACTGCTTACACAGCTTCAGATACTTCGACTACGGGAGGTCCTGAGAGTGTATTGCCCTGAACAGAAACCTGGTACAGGGGCTGTTTCTCCCCGTGGTGATAATGGTGAAGCAGTAGCCAAATAACTGGGCTAGATGTCCAGCGACATGAATTAGTGCTCCTGGAGTTCAAATCCTACCAATGCTAATAGAATCTGGAATTGAAAACTAGTCTTAGTGATAGTGACCATGCCAACCAGCACTGAGTTTTGTAAAAACCTATCTAGTCACCAATGTTCTCTCAGGAAGAAAATCTGCCATCCTTACCCATTCTGGTCTACATGTGACTCCACACCCACAGTAATGTGATTGACAATTAACTGTCACTCCGCTCGCATTTGGAGATGGGCAACAAATGTTGGCCTTGCCATGAAAGAAGATTAAAAGGAAGTATCTGTTTGTTTTGAAACCAAGTGATAGGTTACAGTCGAATGAAATCTGACAGCCTAAGAGTTACAGGCTTAACACCAACTCACCTGGGTTTGTTTTATTCTTCTCTGTTTGCGATCCAGGGACGGATATTTCGAGACCTGAGTCTTCCGGGGGTGAAACCAGCAGAACGCTCTGCCCTGTACTTGGCCATGATGGCAACAATTGCTCGACTTCACTGCATTGACTGGAGAGCACTAGGACTACAAGGCTATGGCAAAGACCACAGTTACGCCAAGAGACAGGTTCACCTTCCAAATAGAAAACCTCTTGTCTATTGATATTTCTGGTGTTTTTACAGGATTACGGCAATTTTACAAATATAATGTATACGCAAATAGAATGTGTACCTAGACACTCTTGAATACAAAGACAAGATTCCCATTTCGATGCACATGTTAAACTTCATGATGCCACAGCCGAAGTGTCATTATTTTACCGGGCATAATGGGCAAACTGCGAGTAATGGACATCAACTGCAGGGCGTCTTTTTAGAGTGTCACAAGCTTCCTGCTTTGCCTGCCTCTTTTGTTGTCTTCATTAGATAATATATAAATTGACATCACAGTCTTGCTGCATCTACATCGGGCATTGGTGAGGCCAGACCCGGAATATTGTCTGTAGTTTTGTTCTCCTTTTCCGAGGAAGGATACTCTTGCTCTCGAGGGAGGGCAGCAAAGGTTTACCTGGCTGATTCCAGGGATGGTGGGTCTGACGTATGAGGAGAGATTGAGTCGGTTAGGATTGTATTCACTGGAGTTTAGAAGAATGGAGTGGGGAAGGGGGGTGATATGTGAGGGTCTTATAAAAACCTATAGAATCCTAACAGGACTAGACAGGGTAGATGCAAGAAGGATGTTCCCAATGACCAGGGTGTCCAGAACCAGTGGTCATAGTTTAAAGGTAAAGGGTAAACCTTTTAAGACTGAGATAAGGAGAAATATCTTCGTCCACAGAGTGGTGAGCCTGTAGAATTCAATAAATAGAATGTCACGGAGGACCAAAACAATGTGCTTTCAAGCTGGAGGTAGACATATCTCCTGTAGCTAAAGGGATTGAGGAATACGTGGAGAGGGCAGGATTAGGGTACTGAGTTTGATGATCAGCCTTGATCATATTGAATGGCAGAACAGGCTTGAGGGCTGAATGGCCTACTCCTGCTCCTATCTTCTATGTTCCCATGGATTATGAGCATCAAAATGGATATTCCAGTTAAAGGGTTTGATTGACATCTGACTGATTACAATGTCAGTTCTGTCCTTTGGTAGATTAAAACCTTGCAATGCCCAGGTGGTTTGGCTCGGAAGAGACTCTAAATGATATCTGTTTCCCTTTGCAACCTCTCTGTTTGCTTGTGAGAGTTTCCAATCTTCTTCCTTTTATTTTCATGAAGTGGTGAGATATAGTTCTTAGGGCTAGGAACCAACGGGTATAGGGAGAAAGTGGGAACAGAGGACTGAGTTACATGATCAGCCATGATCATATTGAATGGCAGAGTCGGCTCGAAGGGGAAGAATGGCCTACTCCTCCTCTTATTTTCTATGTTTCAATAGAGTCACAGGCTGAGATTTTCTCTGGGTCTAATAAAAGGACTAAAACTTTGCTTCGGATTGATCCTCGATCCCATACGGGATCAACTGCATTCCCAGTGAGGCCCATGCACTCGCTACAAAAACAAAGCCCACTTTCATTTGTCACCATGAATAATAATACATGCTGTAACTTTGAGGTCAAACGTTGCGGCGAAATATGTATATTCTCTTTGGAAAGTGATAACGATCTCCTTGAAAACGTACTGTTTCACCCTGAACAAGGGTCACTGGACACGAAATGTAAACTCTTTCTCTCTCTCTGTCTCTCCCTACAGATGCTGCCAGGCCTGCTGAGCTTCTGCAATGATTTCTGTTTATTTGTTTCAGATTTTCAGCTTTAATTTACTGCTTCATCTCTCTCTGTTTCTTTCTGATAATGGTGCTGTCGGCAGGGTGGCAGTGGTCGTTATATTTCTTCATTAGCAACATCCTTGGGAGGAACTGTGATAGAGAGTCTGAGTTGATGGTGTGGGAATATCTCATGCCACTGATGTTACCTTCATTAGTAATGTTTTGTTCATGTTTCTGGTCATTCAGGCCCCACATCTCACCATGGGATCCAGCAGTAACTCCCAACTCATGGTGCTAATGTCAGCTGTGTCACAGTGGGTAGCACACTCGCTTCTCAATTACAAGCCTCTGGGTTCAAGTGTCCCCCCAAGGCTTGAGCACTGAAATCAAGGGTGATGCTCCTCCATTGCACTAAGGCAGTGCTGCACTTTCAGAGGTATTGTCTTTTGGATGAGATTGAGTCACGCAGCATGGAAACAGACCCTTTGGTCCATCCAGTCCATGCTGACCATCATCCCAAACTAAACTGGTCCCTAAGATTTTGGAGTAGATCTATAGCTCGGGTTTTGGGTGTTGAGATTGGTCGGCTTGCCGAGCCGGTTTGTTGTTTTGCAGACGTTTCGTTACCGTTCTTGGTAACATCCTCAGTGCAGCCTCCAATGAAGCGTCGGTGTGTTTTCCTGCCTCATTTTTAAACTCTGGTGTCCGTTGAGATGGATTGCCTCACTTCTGGGTTTCCTCCGTAGTGGAATATATATGGGGTCGAGTTCAATGTGTTTATTAATAGCATATTTCGTGGAGTGCCATGCTTCCTGGAATTCTCGTGCTTGTCTCTGCCTAACCTGTCCCAGGATCTTGGTGTTGTCCCAGTCGAAGTGATGGTCCTCCTTGTCCATGTGGATTGAGATGAGTGACTATTGGTCGTGTCTTTTTGTAGCCAGTTGGTGTTCGTGTACTCTTGTTGTTAGTTTCCTTCCTGTTTGTCCGATGTAGTGTTTCTGACAGTCTCTGCGGGGGATTTTGTAGATGACATTGGTCCTGCCCACGGCGGGGAGTGGGTCTTTAGTTTGGGTGAGCAGTTGTCGTAGGGTTGACGTGGGCTTGTGTGCCACTCTGACGCCCAGCGGTCGTAGGAGTCTTATGGTGAGTTCCGACGTGTTCCTGATACAGGGTAGTGTGATGAGTGTGTCGGGGCGTGTAGAATCTTTCTGATGCTGTTCCTGTAGGCATCTTCTGACCCAGTTCTTTGGGTATCCATTATCCTTGAACACTGGGAAGAGGTATTCTTCTTCCTCTTGGCGTAGTTCTATGTCGCTGCAGTGTGTTGTTGCCCTTTTAAATAGTGTTCGCACGCAGCTTCGTTTGTGTGTGCTGGGATGGTTACTATTGAAGGTCAGTACCTGGTCTGTGTGTGTGGCTTTTCGGTGTACTTTCATTTGCAGTTCCCCATTTGTCTTGCGCACTACCATGACGTCCAGGAATGGGAGCTGTTTGTTCTTCTCCTCCTCTCTGGTGAATCTTATTCCGGTGAGGGTGTTGTTTATGAGTTTGTGTGTCTCTTCTAATTTGGTCCGTTTAATGATGACAAAGGTGTCGTCCGTATATTGTATCCACAGTTTAGGTTGGATTTGCGGAAGGATGGTCCTTTCCAGTCTTTCCATCACTGCTTCTGCTATGAGTCCGGAGATGGGCGATCCCATTGGGTATTCCGTTGATTTGCTCGTGTATTTGGCCGTTGAAGATGAAGTGGGGTGGTCAGGCATAGGTCCAGGAGTTTAAGCATGTTGTCCTTGGAGATGGTTTCACTGGGGTCGTGTTCTTGTTCAAGTCGTGTTGTCATTGTTTCCCTCGCGAGTGGTATGTCTATTGATGTGAATAGGGCAGTGACATCAAATGATATCATGGTCTCTTCGTCCTCGATCTTTATGTCTTCGATGGAGTTAAGGAATTCTTGGGCTGCGTGGATGGAGTGGGGAGATTTGTTGACTCGGTGCCTGAGTCTTCTTTGTAGTTCTTTGGCTAATCTGTGCGATGGAGTGCCTGGTAGGGAGACTACGGGTCTGAGGGGGACTTCTGGTTTGTGCACTTCAGGGAGGCCGTAGAATCGGGCTGTGTTGTTTCCTTCGGGTTTCATTCTTAAGAAGTCTGCTTTGTTGATCTGTCCTGTTTGTTTAAGTCTTTGTAGAGTGTAGAGGATTTTCTTGCCTAGTTGCATTGTCAGGTCAGTCTGTAATAGTCGGTATGTGTTCTCGTCGGCGAGCAGTGCTTGTGCTTTGGAGATGTCGTCCTTTTTATTCATTATCACTGTCATGCGCCCTTTGTCTGCAGGTGTTATAGTGATGTTCTGGTCCTTCTTTAACCTGTCCAGGGCTTGTCTTTCCTGTGTGTTGAGGGTGGTGAGTTCACTCCTTCTGGTTAGTGTCGGGACTGCTTTCGGTTTGTTGTGTTTCTTCGTTGGTATTTTTGGTCTTGAGTGTGGCTTCCAGTGTAGCTAGCCATTCCGTTTTGTTGGCGTCCCTGTAGTTGTAGCTCAGTCCTCGGGTGAGAATGACTTTTTCCGTGTCTGTCAGCTTCCTGTCAGAGAGGTTTCTTATCCATACTTATCATATCCATTTCTTATCATATCCATGGATAAGAAACCTCTCTGACAGGAAACTGACAGGCACGGAAAAAGCCGTTCTCACCCAAGGACTGAACTACAACATCTGCCACTTCCTCTGGAAGTTCATTCCACACACGAACCACTCTCTATGTTAGAAAACTGCCTCTCGTGTCTTTTTTTAAAAATCTTTCTCACCTTTAAAAATACGCCGCTTAGTCTTGAAATCCCCTACCCTAAGGAAAAGACACAGGCCACTCAACTTATCCGTACCCCTCAATTTTATAAACCTCGATAAGGTCACCCCTCAATCTCCTACACTCCAGTGAAAAAAAGTCCCAGCCTTTCCAGTCTCTCCTTATAACTCAAACCCTCCATTCCTGGCAACATCCTGGTAAATATCTTCTGAACCCTCTCCACCTGAATAATGTCCTTCATATAAAAGGGAGACCTGAATTGCACTCAGTATCCCAGAAGAGGCCTCACCAACGTCCTGTACAGCCTTAACATATCGTACCAACTCCTGTGCTTAAAGGTCTGAGCAATGAAGGCAAGCATGCTAAATGCCTTGTTAAACAAGAGATGTCAAACAGAGGCCACATCTGTGTTCTCTGCTGAACATAAGAGTGATCCTGTGACTATATTTCGAAGAAGAGCATGGTTAGGATAATGGTATCCCCTGCAGCCTGGCCGCTGTTTATCACATTGACGCTTGAAAGGACAGAATTTGAGCAGTACTGTAGAAAGAGGCATCTGATTGGAGTTTTACATCATGTACCCTTAAGGACAGAACACAAGAAAACCACGGCGAGTATATCCCCCAGCTGTTCACAATAGACAGTGTACTAGCCACGCTCAGATGGCCTCAGACTGCAAAACATAATGTCTAATGCGAGGGATAGCAAGAACTGCAGATGCTGGAGTCAGAGATAGCACGGTGTGGAGCTGGAGGAACGCAGCAGGTCAGGCAGCATCAGAGGAGCAGGAAAGTTGACGTTTCGGGTCAGGACCCTAACGCTAGATTTTATTCTGTGAATGATGAGCACTCGCTCAATAATCTTGTGTGCTTAGAATTACACTGACAACTAACTTAAGATTATCAGTCATGCTCGCACTGTGGCTCACCCAACATATTCTAGAAGTTACATATAGTTACACGAGGGAGCCTGTTCTCTGCCAATAAATGCGTCCAGGTGTTGCACCTTTGTTGAATTCAACCAATGTTTTGGGAGGGAGGGCAGGCAGTTTGATCGCAGTTGATCAGGCATGAACCAGTCAAGGAACCTGGGAGAAAAAGCCGGTGTAGAATGAGATGACAAGGTGTGGAGCCGGATGAACAAAGCAGGCCAAGCAACATCAGAGGAGCAGGAAGGCTGACGTCTGGACCCTTCTTCAGAAATGAGGGAGGGGAAGGGGGTTCTGAAATAAATAGGTGGTGGGGGATGTGGTGATAGAAGGTGGATATTGGAGCAGATATGTGGGAGAGAAGATGGACAGATCAAGGAGGCTCCACTATCCACCTTCTATCACCGCTCCACCCCCTCTCTATTTATTTCAGAGCCCCCTTCCCCGCCCCCATTTCTGAAGAAGGGTCCAGACCCAAAACGTCAGCTTTCCTGCTCCTCTGATGCTGCCTGGCCTGCTGTGTTCATCCAGCTCCACACTGTGTTATCTCTTACTGCAGCACCTGCAATTCCTATCTCTCAGTGTAGAATGATGGGCTTTTCACTCCAAGTTCATGCTGCTCCTCATGTGGCATCAGAGGTTGCACTTTGTGTTAAACACAGAAAGTGTTGGTGAAACTCAACGGGCCCGGCAGTATCTGTACAGGTGGAAACAGAGTTAACGTTTTGAGTCTTTTATGATTGCTATATTCTGAAGAACAGTCATATTGGACTCGAAATGTTAACTCTGTCTCTCTCTGCACAGATGCTTTCTCTGGGTTTGTTTCAGATTCCCAGCATTCATGGTATTTTGCATCTGTTGCAGTGTGTCTCAAGTTGGACCTCAGCCTGTTGGTGCGTTTGGACTAGGGAGCACTTTTCTTGTGGTAGTTTATTGAGCACACACTTCCCAATTTACCCTTTTACTCTCACACTGTCATTCCATCAATTAACCCCAGTCAACAGCTTAACCCTTGCTGTCCTGACAGTGTGATCCTCTGCTGATCTGCAGGGAGTGGAAAAAGCCTTTTCAGCAGCAGAATGAGCATGTCCTGTTATGTACCACTTACTGCCATCAGCCCCAAGTGACCTTTAACCACAGGAGAGGCTTCAGGGGCTAACCGGAGAGGGATGATTTTGTAAAGGGTAGAGGCCAGAAGATGTAGCTTCGATGGAACGCGGGGAATTACAAAGCAGAACGCCATGCAGCTGAGCCAGGAATCAGTATGAGGAGGGGGTGGAGTGGGGTCAGTATGAAGGGTGGTCAGGGGGTATGTGATAGGAAAAGGTGGGGGATGTGTGAGAGAAGTGGTCGGGGGTGGGGTATGTAAGGAACTGATGACTTGTGTGTTTGAGGTGAGGGAGGGGACATCGCTGAACCTTCTGTCACTGGGGATTGTGGTAAGATTAGTTGAAAACTACATGAGCATATAAAATATAAACACTTTTCACAAATTATTTGAAGAAAGTCCATTTTATATTAATAGATGTATCGTTACATGTTGATCCATAACACGCAGATCCCTTTTATATATGTTAAGATATTTTTCAGCAATACTTGTGTTGTGTACTACCAAATGACTAATTCTGGATAAATGGAGTGCAACCAAGCTGATTTATTTATTATGAAGAAGACTCACACCAGACTTGAAACGTTAACTCTAACACTCTCTCCACAGATGCTGTCAGACCTGCAGAGTTTCTGCAGCAATTCCTGTGTTTCGTTCAGATTCATAGGTGTCCTGTTTTACTTGATGTTGGGGGACATGTTCGTTTTCAAATGTTAAAATGGGACCAGGTCAGGAAATGGTTTGCAAAGCACTGGTGTAGCCCTTTGAGAAAGGGCTGCATCGATCAAATGAATGTTGTTTGAAAGTGTAGTCAGGGTCCTGGAACTAAGTGGAATCTTCTCTCTCCGAACCCAGGTATTAACATGGACAGCGCAGTATAAGGCAGCTGCTTCTGCTGATGTTACTGCCATGAAAAAGCTCTCAGAGTGGTTGATCAACAATTTACCGGATAATGAACAGGAGGCAGTGATAGTCCATGGTGACCTCCGGATTGAGAACTTCATATTTCACCCCACTGAGGTGACTCATTTCTCTCTTTTATTCATTCATTGAGTGTGGGGTGTCACTGGAGCAAAGCAGTGATTTATTCCCCATCGCCTGAACTGAATGGTTTGATAGACTTTTCAGAGCACATTTTGGAATAATAGTGTCATAGTCATGGAATCATACAGCATGAAAACAGACCCTTCGGTCCCATCCCAGTCCACATTGACCACGTTCCCGAACTAAACTAGTCCCAGCTGCCTGCATTTGGCCCTTATCCATCCTATTCATGAACTTATCCAAATATCTGTTAAAAGTTGCAACTGTACCCTCATCCACCACTTCCACTGGCTGTCTATTCCATACACAAACCACTCTCTGTGTAAAAATAAAGTTGCGCCCAGTGTCTTTTTAAAATCTCTCTCCTCTCACCTTTAAATTTGCCCCCTGGTTTTGAACTCCCCCACACTTGGAAAAAGACCCTTGTCATTCACCTTATCTATGCCTCTCATGAATTTACAAACCTGCTCTAGACTGGAGTCACATATAGGCTAGATCAAGTAACCAAAGCAGATTTCCTTTGCTAAAAGTCGTTAGTGAACCACAAGAGGTTTTAGTAACAATCAATAGTAATATCGTGGCCACCCTCAATCAGGACTAACCTTTGATTTCAAATTTTACAAACTGAGTTTAAATTCAATACAGTTACTGTGGTGGGATTCGAACCTACCTCAAGAGCATTAGTGTTTGGGTTTTGAAGTGGAGGAAAATAGATTTGGGGTTTCACTTATGTGAAGGTGACCTTTTTTAACAAAGGTCAGAAGGTCATCTTGACCAGTGAATTAAAGACAGCTTTTCCAAGTAAGCCAAATGAATCAACCAGCTACCTGGAAGTTAATTGCTGAAGTTTTTTTTTTAATCTGTTTGGAGTTGTTATGAGGGTCCTTTTGTGGCACAGAGGTAAAGTCCCTACCTCTGGATTGGGAGGCCTGTGTTCAAGTCCTTCCTGCTCCAGAGGTGTATAATAACATGTTTGAACAGGTTGACTAGTAAAAAATAGAAGGTCTGGAGAAATAAAATCATCAGAGTTGTTCTGATTCATCTCCGGTGCACGTAGGACTTGAACCCGGTCCTCCTGGCTCAGAGGTAGTTAATTGCTGAATAAACAATAATTTACTCGGAAACAGATAAATTGAGGGCTTCTACATGGTTGTGTTCAGACAAGGAGAGGGCAGTTTTGGAGTTTGTAGAAGTCACCAGACTGTCAGAATTGGAAACAGTTTTAAGCTGCTTTAGCAGTCCAGGGACAAAAGCTAAAAAGAGTAATTTGAGGAAGAAGTTAGAAAGTTCATTGGGTCTATAAAGGATTTTGCAAGAAAAAGGGTTGAGTGTTTCTTTTTGCTGTTTATGTTACGATATTTATACGTTTTTGTGTGTGAGTGTGTATGTGTGGGCGTAGATATGGTGTTTTTTTGTGGAATGGACTTGTGTTATTTTGTGCCAAGTACATTAGCAGCCTCAAGCGAGCATGTTCAATGACTCTTCGCCAACGTAATCAAACTGCAAAGATAAAACTTATAGTCTCTCAATCCAGGTTTAACACTGAGATCTGTCTTAATCAGAATTACCATCAACTGGGATCTGAACACTAGTCTAGTGACATTCCCAATGCACCATCTCCTCCTACTTTATCAGGTTTGCATGTTTTGGAGTACCACATAGTCCGACAGTACTCCCAGAGCATAGCTGTCGGTCGTTGGTGATTTATTGGAGCTACACCTGGAGGGTTGTGTGTAGAATTGTCTCCTTACTTAAGGAAGGACATATTTCCCCTGGAGTGAGCCCAACAAAGGTTCGGCAAACTGATTTGTTGGGATGATGAGATTGACTGATGAAGTGCAATTCAGTAGACCAGGCATGTATTGGCTGCAGTTTAGAATAGTGAGGGATGATCTATTTGATAAATATACATTGCTGGAGGGGTTTGATAGGGTAGCCTCTGAAAACTGGTTGGGGAACACGGCTCCCCATTTCAGAAAAAGAGGATGATCATTTAGTACTGGCGGAAGGAGAACTTTCTTCACGCAAAGGGTTGTGGATCCTTGTAATTTTCTGGCACAGAGGATAAGGGGTGCTCAGTCTTTGAGTATGTTCAAGGCAGGGGTTGATAGATTTTTTTTTGGTACAAAGAGATGGGGGGGTAATGTTAGAATGCAGGGGTGAGGTAGAAGATCATCCATGGTCTTATTGAATAGAGAAGCAAGCCTGGTGGGCTGAATGGCCTTCTCCCATTCCTGTTCCTTATGTTCTTTACAAATTGTCTTCCACATTCCCAAAGGCAGAGAGAGAGACTAGTTTGTTCCTTGTGATTTTGACAATTGCCTTTGTAACACGCACAAAAAGGAATGGGGTAGGGCATTCAGATCATTGAGCCTGTCCCACTATTCAATACAACCATGGCTGATCAAGCACTTCAAAGCCTTTTGCCCACCCCATCCCCATAACCCTGGATGCCATTGGCAATCAGAAACCCATCAGTCTCTGCCTTAATGGTACTCAAAGACTAAGCCTCTACAGCAGTCTGGAGTCAAGAATTCCAGAGGTGCATAACCCTCAGTCAAGCCATGTCGCCATTGTTTTACCAGACCATAGAGCTGCTGTCTTGCACACAAAAACGTATAAGTATCTTAACATAAACAACATAAAGAAACATTCAACCCCTTTCCCTGCAAAACCCTTTGCAGACCCAGTTGATGCTCATACTCATCAGAGAGAGGGATGACTGGTGGTCGTTTAAGCTGAGGGCCACTGTACCTCAGGTGAGGGGAGAAGTTGAGAAGGAGAGTCCTTCATGTAACCTCAGCTGGTGATGGGAATTGAACCCATGCTGTTGGCATCACACCTCTTCGCAAACCAACCATCTAGCCAATTGAGCTAAACAGACCCCAAAACCCTCAGAGTAAAACCCATTCTCCGCATCTTGTATCAAAGTGGTATATAATATGATTCAAATACACACACCATGTATGTGTTTATAGATTCATAGAGTCATACAGCATGGAAACAAAACCTTTGGTCCAACTTGCCCATGCCGACCAAGTTTCCCTAACTGTACGAGTCAAACCTGACTGCTTTTGGCCCATATCCCTCTAAATCTTTCCTATTCATGTACCTGTCCAAATGTCTTTTATATGCTGTCACTGTCCTCTCATCTGCCACTTCTTCTGGCAGTTCATTCCATATGAAAACCACTCTCTGTGAAAAAGTTGCCTCGTTGTCCCTCTCACTCACTAGGAGTGATGTGTTTAAACCCTAGGCTCGAGTCGTTGCTCTGTTAGACTGGGAGCTCTCCACCATTGGCAATCCTATTGCTGACCTGGCCTATGCCTGCATGCCTTTCTACTGGCCCAGTGGAATTCCCTTCCCAGGACATAACAGTCTCATTGCCTTTCAGGATGTGGAGGGTAAGTTACTAAAGGTGCAATGTGCATTATATTCCGATATTGTTTAACCTAATCATTGTAAAATGCATTTCAGCAGGACATGGGATTGGTTGGAAATGGAGAGAAGAAACGCAGGCAAATGCTCCCCACTCTCTGAATCACCAGCATTGAGGCCAATCATTGTACTTCAACCACTGGAGTCTTTTGGTGTCCCCCCAGGTATTGGAGGGGAGTGGGGAGGGGCTGGGAACATTGGCAGCCAGCACATCAGGGTGGTTTTGCGACACACTCTCAAGGGCAGGAACGCTCCACAGAGGCCAGGGGCACCTTTACGTCATTAAAGCCCCAAGTGGGGCCAATTGGGATAGTTCACTGACACTGTGACAGTGTTGCAGATAAAGTGGATACAAGACTTTTACTCTCCTTGATAATGCACGGGCACCTCCTCCACATTGTAGTGCATTTACACTTCTGAACTATGTTGATGGGATTTTCCTGGGTCAGACCCAGGGAGAGGAAGGGAGAAACACTCGGAGTAACATACAGGCTTGGATACAAAAGGAGGGAAATCCTACTTTTAATCTTTATAAAATCCGGATTAGAGCATAACTGGAGTTTTGTGCTCTGTTCCGTCCATCACACTTCGTATCACATTCCTGGAGGTGGTGCAGAGGAGATTCACCAGAATGGTTCTACGGATGAGGGATTTTCGCTACAAGACCAGTTTGGAGAAGGTTAGATTGTTCTCCTCTACAAATGAGGAAGTACCCATTTAAAATAGGGAGGGGTATATTTCTCTCGGAGGGTTGTGAGTCTTGGGAATTCCCTTCCTTAAAAGACAGGGAATGCAGAATCTATAAATATTTTTAAGGCCAAGATTCTTGATTACCAAGGGGTAGGAAGATTATGGGGGGATACGCAGGAATGTAGAGTTGAGTTTATAATCAGATCACCATGTTCTTATTGAATGAGAGAGCAGCCTCAAGGGGCCAAGTGGCCAACACTTGCTCTTTGTTCCTGTGTCGTACCAAACAATTAGTCACGAGTCCAGTCTATGGTACGGCATTTCAGTGGGGATCCAAAGTGAACTGTTTGCTTCAGGTTTTCCTGCTTTCTTTTACTTTCCAGGAATCCCATCCTGTGGAGAGCTCACCTCTACGTACGGCCGCTGCCGAGGTCTGCCTGTTCCTTTGCCCAATTGGAACTTCTTTCTGGCTCTGTCCTTTTTCAAAGTTGCCTCCATTCTGCAGGTAAAGGTTTTGTTCTGTGCTAAAGGCTGGAGTCACTCCTTTAGGATGTGGAAAGGATTGGGGACTGTTGGCTGCCTGGAAGCAATGCTTTTAATTTACTAAAGCAGGGCCCCTGCTGCTAATAGGCTTGGACGGTTTAACATGCTGCAGGATCCTGATAGCCCACTGTTGGTGCTTACCTGTGGAGTTCCGCTGTACTCTTACACACTGACCACGGGGGAAACTTCAGTGCCCAAACGAGGGCATTTCACCATGACTTGGATGACAATCTTGTAAATAATGGCCCCTTTTATGAATGAATCAGGATATGCTCCTGAAATAATAGAGAGCGACTTCAGTTCAGTGAGGGGTTTTTTTTAAAGGGCTGGTTTTCTGCAGAAGAGGAGAGGGAGCAAACTGGAGTTTGCATGGGACTGTGAAATGCAAATAAACAATTGTGTAAGACAGACTGAGTTCTGCTTCAGTAAATAGATGACTAGCAAATAACACTGGGTCTCCTTGCCCTGTGCTCCCTCTCTGGTTAGGAGACTATATTGATGCCAGTTGGTTGTCGTCAGAACTAGCCTGAGTTAAACAATTGTGCAATATAATCTTGGGTGTACCACTCTTTAGAGCCTCCCCTGTCCTGCACAGTTAAGATTCACTGAATCTAGCCCCAAAGTAACAGGTAAGGGGAGAGTTCATCGACACCAGAGAGGGAGGTCATGGCCCAGCGGTATTATCGCTGGACTGTTAATCCAGAAATTCAGCTCATGTTCTATGGGCCATAGGTTGAAGACCAGCAGATGGTGAAATTTGAATTCAGTACAATCTGGAAGATGATGCCATTGCCAGAAAAAAACCCATCTGGTTCACTAATGTCCTTTAGGGAAGGAGACTGCCATCCTTACCTGGTCTGGCCAAATGTGATTCCAGACCCGCAGCAATGTGGTTGACTCTTAACTGCCTTCTGGGCAGTTAGGGATGGGCAATAAATGCTGCCTAACCAGTGACATCCACATCCCATGGATGAATTGGATGAGTCTAATGTGTTAATACAAAGCCTACTCCAGCCCAGTACCATCAGAGGTGACAATCAATTATTCCAATCGATTCTATTTCAATATGGCAAGAATGGTTGCAAGGATGAGGAACTTCAGTAATGAAGGTAGGTTGGAGAAGTTTATCAATCTTTATCAAAATTTATCAATCTCTTCCTTGAATATATTCAGTGACCCAGTCTCCATAGTCTTCTGATGTAGAGAATTCCACTCTGAGTGAAGAAATCTTCCCTCTTCTCAATCCAAAACGGTTTGCCCCATATCCTGTGACCACCAGTTCTAGACTCCCCAATCAGTAGAAACGTCCTCCCTGTATCTGCTGTGTCTAGCCGCGTTAGATTTAATTTTCAATCAGATCCCCACCCCGTCATTCTTCTAAATTTCAGTGAATATGGGCCCAATTGAAGCAACCTCTCCTCACAGGACAGTCCTGGCAACCTTGGTATCAGCCTAGTGAACATCTGCTGCACTCCCTCTACGGTAAATATATCCTCTCTTAAGTAGGGAGACAAAAACCATCCCCGCCTCTTCGACTTGTCTGCCTCCTCTCCACCTATCCTCTCCTCTATCCATCCTCTATCCGCCTCCCCCTCTCTCCCTATTTATTTCAGAACCCTCTTCCCCTCCCCCATTTCTGATGAAGGGTTTAGGCCCGAAACTTCAAGTTTTCCTGCTCCTATGATGCTGCTTGACCTGCTGTGTTCATCCAGCCCCATGCTTGTTATCTCGACAATATTCCAGGTGTTGTTTCATCAAAGCCCTATGTAACTATAGTAACAAATCCCTACTTCTGAACTCAAACCTCTTCATATGTATGTGGGATCAGGTAAGGACAGCAGATTTCCTTCCTTAAAGAGCATCAGTGAACCGGATGGGTTTTTACAACAATGATGATAGTTTTGGGGTCTCTATGACTGAGACTAGCTTCACAGTCCAGATTGACTATTTAATTGAATTCAGATTTCACCAGCTGCTGTGTGCAACTCAGTCCCATGTTCCTGTCTAACCTTCCAGGTGAACTGAGGTTATGGTCAGGAAAAAGAAGGAAGCATATGTCATGTATAGACAGCAGGGATCAAGTGAATCTCTAGAAGAGTATAAAGGCAGTAGAGTGTACCTAAGAGGGAAATCAGGAGGGCAAAAAGGGAACATGAGATAGGTTTGGCAAATAGGGTTAAGGAGAATCCAAAAGGATTCTATAAATACGTTAAGGACAAAAGAGTAACTAGCGAGAGACTAGAGCCTCTTAAAGATCAGCAAAGCCACCTAAGTGTGGAACCACAGGAGATGGGGGAGATACTAAATGAGTGTTTTATATCAGTGTTTACTGTGGAGAAGAATATGGAAGGTAGAGAACATCGGGAAATAAATAGGAACATCTTGAAAAATGTCCAAATTGCAGAGGAGGATGTGCTGAACGTCTTAAAATGCATAAAGTTGGAACAATCCCCAGGACCTACTCAGCTGTTCCCTAGAACTCTGTGGGAAGCGAGAGAAGAGATTGCTGGGCCCCTTGCTGAGATATTTGTATCATTGATAGCCACAGGTGAGGTACCGGAAGACTGGAGGTTTGCTAATGTGGTACCACTATTTAAGAAAGGTGGTAAGGAAAACCCAGGGAACGATGGACCGGCGAACCCGACCAGTGGTGGGCAAGTTGTTGGAGGGAATTCTGAGGGACAGGATTTGGTGTGTGTGTGGGAACATCGTGTCTCACTGACTTGATTGAGTTTTTGAAGAAGTAACAAAGAGGATTGATGAGGGCAGAGCAGTGGATGTGATCTATATGGACTTCAGTAAGGCATTCAACAAGGTTCCTCATGGTAGACTGGTTAGCAAAGTTAGATCACATGGAATACTGGGAGAACTAGCTATTTGGATACAGAACTGGCTCAAAGGTAGAAGACAGAAGGTGGTGGTGGAGGGTTGCTTTTCAGACTGGAGGCTTGTGACCAGCGGTATGCCGCAAGGATTGGTGCTGGGTCCACTGCTTTTTGTCATTCATATAAATGATTTGCATGTGAACATAGGAGGTATTGTTAGTAAGTTTGCAGGTGACGCTAAAATTGGAGGTGTAGGGACAGTGAAAAAGGTTACCTCAGAGTACAACAGGATCTTGATCAGATGGGCCAATGGGCCAAGGAGTGGCAGATGGAGTTTAATTTAGACAAATGTGAGGTGCTGCATTTTGGAAATGCAAATCAGGACAGGACTTATACACTTCATGGTAAGGTCCTGGGGAGTGTTGCTGAACAAAGAGACCTTGGAGTACAGGTTCATAGTTCCTTAAAAGTGGAGTTGCAGGTAGACAGGATAGTGAAGGTGACGTTTGGTATGCTTGCTTTCATTGGTCAGTGCATTGAGTGTAGGAGTTGGGAGGTCATGTCACCACTGCACAGGACATTGGTTTAGCCACTTTTGGGGTATTGCATACAATTCTTGTCTCCTTCTTGTAGGAAGGATTTTCTGAAACTTGAAAGAGTTCAGAAAAGATTTATGAGAATGTTGCTAGGGTTGGAGGGTTTGAGTTATAGGGAGAGGTTGAATAGGCTCGGGCTATTTTCCCTGGAACGTCAGACACTGAGGGGTGACCTGATAGAGGTTGATAAAATCATAAGGGGCATGAATAGGGTAAATAGACAAGGTCTTTTACCCAGGGTGGGGAGTCCAAAACCAGAGGGCATAGGTTTAAGGTGAGAGGGGAAAGATTTACAAGGGACCTAAGGGTGCTGTGTGTATGGCATGAGCTGCCAGAGGAAATGGTGGAGGCTGGTAGAATTACAACATTTAAAAGTCATCTGGATGGGTACATGAATAGGAAGGGTTTAGAGGGAAATACGCCAAATCCTGGCAAATGGTACTCAATTTATCCAGGATATCTGGTCAGCACGGATAAGTTGGACCGAAGGGTCTGTTTCTGTGCTGTACATCTCTATGATTATCCCAGGGACATTACCTCTACATCACCATGCTCAATGCAATTTATAAAAGCGTATTTTTCCAAAATCTGCAGGAATACAAATCCTGCAAACTGTCGCTGTAACAACAGTGTCTTTATTTCTGCAGGGCGTGTACACTCGATCATTGCTAGGAAACGCCAGCGCTGAGAATGCGCACATTTATGGTGAAAGTGTCAAACCTCTGGCTGAAACCGGACTGCAAGCCTGCAATTGGTAATAGCACTGTTAGAGGACGGGCACACATCGCTCTGTACAGCCTTAGCAATGTCAAGCTGTACACACAGTGTTAACTCCAGCTTGCTTTTCGCTTTTTCCTTTTTCCTTTTTCCTTTCTTGTGGGGTTAACATTTCACTGTCGGGTTTTGCTGTTGACTGGCTTCTGAAAGCATGAGTTCACCTTTTATTTTCTCTCAGACCCAACAAGACTTTTTGGTTCCTTAGTTTGAACGCTTATTCATGTGTGCATGCGAGATGTACACATGAAAAAAAAATTTAAAGCTGAATCTGAAGAAAGGCTTTATACCATTTTTATAGAAAACAAACTTCCAATTGACTATTCCTGCAGAGAATCATTTCCAAGCAAAAGGTTACACATTTACTCACCCCTGCCTCTACTCGACTGTGTTTGCATAGCTGACATTCCAATTTAGTACTCGTGACTGTGTTATTCAATCACATTGCTCCATGTTCACATCCCGAATGGTTAGTATGCACTTTGTAGTTTCCAGTAAAACCTACACTGTCTGTTTTCCCTCTCGGTCGCTCCTATTGTTTGTACTGACTGTCTAATTTCTGGCGTCCCTGTCTGTTTTGGATTTGCAGTGAGGTCTGGCCTGCAATGACTGATCACAGCCAGGTTGGGCTGATTTGTGTCAAATCTTGTATTTGATTTGCATTCCCTTGATCCTGTTGGAGCTCTTACTAATTCCCAAGGGCAGGCTGTCCGTGTTGCAGCTTCGGCATGTTTGCAATAAATGGGCAGAACGTGGAAGGTGTATTTTGAAAATCAGAAACGTAAAGTGAAATTGAGAGGTTTTTAACTTGCAGCAGCGTGTCCTGCTCAGTATGAGTTTCAGGCCATCCGAATCAGTGTGACAGTACAGACGCCACATCCCTGACTCTCACTTGCCGTGTACGTGACTCCCTCCTACAAGTGTGGGGATCTGCTGGACACAAGTCTGAATTTTTCCAATCGTTCCCCAACACAATGAAGGGAGCAGCTGGGAGACCCAACCCCCAACACTGCCAGAGATTTCATAGTCTTTGTTTTTGCCTTTTGCACCGAAGCTATCTTGTTCACCTTCGCTGTCTCTCTTCCAATTAGATAATATTAACTTGGCTGTCCCTCGATTAAGTTAAGTGTTGTTCTGATAATGCTCACAATTGGTTACGCTTCACCTTCACAGTGGGTGGTTTCTCTTCCAAGTGAGACTGATCTTGTCTTTACTCCAGAGTCCACGCACACTAGTTGTTTGTCAGTTGGAGATAATGGATAGGGATCATGAACTGAAGGCTGGGTGCCTACAATCATCACCTTGCCATTGTGCCCTGACCAAATGTCAAGTGAAGCAGTGCCAATTAGAGGCAGAGTCTTGCTGGTGGATGGAGTTAGGGTCACATCAGATAGCGGGAGAGTCGGGGAGAACTGCTCAGACACTTTTAAGAGGAGGTCCATCAACTGTCATTGGCAAACTCCCAGGTCACCAATGAGCCTTCCCTTGCGATTAAGAGCAGAGGTCACTCGCAGTTAGACCTGCCAGCCAATCAGAGGCTAGCCATTCTCACACTCGACAGCACCATGGCACAGATATGGCTGCCGCTGGAAGTGCCATCAGATTTGAGGAGGACCATGGTGCCACATGAGTGACTTGTGGGGATGGAAGAGGTGGTAAGGAGGTACAGCTCATGGCTCTCAGTGCACACACATCACCCTGTTTCCAGCCCGTTGAATGGGCAGAGGTTTCACTTGATTGAGGAGAAGTTAGACCATTCCTTGCAGTGTTGCCAATTACCAAGACCTTCCAATTTCCAAACTCACCACCAGTGAGAAATTAAGATTCCCCCCTAGGAACTAAGGGGTTGGACTATCCTAAAGTTAGGTTTGATGGTATGCTGGGTAATGGATTAATCCACTGGATCAGTTGGGGAGTGGTTTAAGGAGCTGGAAAATAATAAAGGGTAGATTTTAGGAAATTTATTTTTGAAGCAAAGCTTCACCAAGGATCTCATCTCTTGTGATTTGAGTGAGGTCACTGTCATGTTAATGATAATGGTCTCCTAATTTCTCATCTGATTGACTAACTCATTTAAAATAGTGAAACACATTGTAAGTCATGAAGCAGACGTTACAGTAAACCAGCTGATTTCTGTTTGAGAGCAACTGGCAAACACAAAGCAGACTAACCGGTAGGCACGGGATTGTACACATAAAGCACATTGAGCCCTTTAAAGGCAATGTACCCGTGCAGCCGTCAGCTGATCTCGCAAGATATTCCCTTCATTAGATTATTTGGAAGTAAATTTTCGATGGAATTAATGAGATTCCATAAATGAATCTAGAATAAAGAGGGCTATAGGATACAAAGGCAAAGGAGTGAAGATAAAGCTTAATACAAAGGAGTTTTGAATGCATTTCTGGGCACCAGACTTTTGGAAAGATATGAGGCCATTAAAGAAGAGGCAGAAGATCTCGATGAGAATTGTTGCAGAAATGAGGAGCTTCAGTTACTGTGGGTTAACTGGAAAACCAGGGGCTGTTCTGCTTGGAGAGAAGAAGGTGAATGGGTGATTTAATCAAGGTGCTCAAAATCATGAGGGGCCTGGACAGAGGAGGTAGTGAGAAACACGTTCGGAAACGCTGGCAGAAGGATTGAGAATGAGAAGGCATTGATCGGCAAAATGAAGCAATGGAGACATGAGGAGAGACCTTTTTCAAAAAAAAAGCGAGTGGTTCGGAACCAACTGCCTAAATGTGTGGAGGCTTTTAAATCATGGCTTTTAAAAGAAAATGAGCACATTACCTGAAGGTGAAAACATTTCCAGGGCCATTGGGAAACAGGTGAGGGAGTGGGACTTGGTGAGCTGCGCTTGTAGAGGGTTAGGACGGACACGATGGGTGAATGGCCTTACTCAGTTTTGTACCCATTCTGCAATTCAATTCCGCAGATTAGGAAGACCCACATTTTGAATCCTGAGATGATCATCAGCAATTTTTTTTTAATTGTCGTGTGCATTATTTTTCTTTCAATGATTACTCTAACTCTGTTAAGAATTATGGTGGTTTATTTTATTGAAATTTCATCACAGTCTGGTCTCTGTCACCTTGATGATTTGTCAATAAACCAAACTTTTAATCTATCCATTATTTATAAATTTTAATACATGAATTTTATTGACTCATAGAGTCACACAGCACAGAAAGAGGCTCTTTGGCCTAACTCGTTTGAAGGCTGATTGGTGAAGATATCCACTTATAACATGATCCTAAAGGTTTCTCAGGACCTTCCCGTTCTGAATGAAACACTCAAGTTTGGAAATCACAGTGGCACTGCCGAGTGAACTTTGGAGGGACTGCTCTGTCAGAGCCCAGACTGTAAACCTCAAAGCTGTGACCTCAAGTCTGACTGTTGTTGAGTGGATGGTAATCCTGTCATCCTTTCTGATTTAGGAAAATGGAATCACTGAAGGCGGATTTCCCCCGGACAAGAATCACGTTCCAGCTATCGGTCCTGGGTGAGAGTGTCCTTCAGCAGCTGAGAGAGTTCAGTAAGCGGCATCTGTACCCAGCAGAGCAGGTATGGGATGTTAGCTCCCGCATGATGAACCATTGACAAAACTCAGCTACCAAACCCTGAGACAAAAACAGAAGTTGCTGGAAAAGCTCAGCAGGTCTGGCAGCATCTGTGAAGGAAAAAGCAGAGTTAATGTTTCGGGTCGGGTGACCCTTCCTCAGAACCCAGCCAGGTTTTCCAGCAGCTTCTGTTTTTGGTTCGTGGGGTAATAATAATGCTGAGGTAAAGGGTAAAGTTGCTTTTGTCCCAGAGGGTTGTTGGGCTGCTCTCTCATGGGACAGACGGACAGAGACAGGGACGGTTTAACCTCAGCTGGTGTGGAATTGAACCCTAACTGTTGGCATTGCTTTAGCTCAGTTGGCTGCATAGCTGCTTTATGATGCAGAGTGACGCATACAGCGTGGGTTCCATTCCCACACTGTCTGAGGTTACCATAAAGGACTCTCCTTCCCAATCTCTCACGTGGTGACCCTCAGGTTAGACCACCACCTGTTGCCTCTCTCGAGCGACCCTATGGCCTAGTGAAAACGGGATCCATTTATAAAGGAGCAGATTTCACGCATCACATCATTAATTCCTGCTTTCGACTCAGTGGTGTGACCCTCTGCCTCAGAATGCAGTTTTCATTGAGTATTTTCAAGGAGGAGGGGAGGAGATTCTTGTTGGGCAGGGGGAGTCGAGGGTCAGCAGGATAGCTGGCAACGTGGAAGCTGTAAGACAAACAAATCAGCCACAATCTTACTGAATGTTGGAGCAGACTCGAGGGGCCGAATGGCCTACCCCTGCTTCTATTTTGTATTTTTTTATTAATTTGATCATGGAATGTCAATGTCATCAACCAGGCCAGCACTTATTGCCCATCCCTGATTGCCCCAGAGGGCAGTTAACAATCACCCACATCGCTGTGGGTCTGGAGCCACATGTAGGCCAGACCAGGTAAGGATGGCA
>JAHRHZ010000030.1:32339828-32379439 GCA_024137785.1 Ginglymostoma cirratum
TTCCTGCTCCTATGATGCTGCTTGACCTGCTGTGTTCATCCAGCCCCATGCTTGTTATCTTAGATTTAATCCTTGTTTTTTCTGCAGTGCATCTTGTAGACAGTACACTCTGCTGCTACTGAGCGTCGGTGGTGGAGGGAGTGAATGTTTGTGGATGCGGTGCCAATCAAGCGGGCTGCTTTGTCCTGGATGGTGTCAAGCTCCTTCAGTGTTGTTGGGGCTGCACCCATCCAGGCAAGTGGGGAGTATTCAATCACACTCCTGACTTGTGCCATGTAGATGGTAGACAGGCTTTGGGGAGTCAGGAAGTGTGTTACTCGCCACAGTATTCCCAGCTTCTGACCTGCTCTTGTAGCCACTGTGTTTATGTGGTGAGTCCAGTTGTGTTTCTGGTCAATGGTAACCCCCAGGATGTTGATAGTGGGGGATTCAGTGATGGTAACACCATTGAACGTCAAGGGACGGTGGTTAGATTGTCTCTTATTGGTGATGGTCATAGCCTGGCATTTGTGTGGCGTGAATGTCACTTGCCACTTGTCAGTCCAAAGTGCTGCTTGTGGCTGCAAAGCCATAGGCTGAGGACTCTTGATTTATAGGACATCTTCCTACATGCACCAGCCTGTCGTCCGCTGATCCGTGTGTTTGGAAAGTGTCAGGTTTGAGGGAAAGCAGCTGGAAATCTTTCCCATGTCCTGGACACATAACACGCCAGAGCTCCCACATTGCAGGCATCTTGTACCTTCTCTGTGGCAGACGTGGCTAACAGGGCAGGAGGCAGGGGCACATTGCCTGCCTTCCTGCCTCAGGAGGAAGAGGGCAATTAATTCCCACTTAATGGCCCGTCCTGCCCCTGCCCCCCTTGCTGGGACCTCACCCAGAGGCATGTGCAGGGGCTTTGCCTTGGGGTGGAATATTGAGAAAACCTGTGCTGGGTAGATTGAGGGCAGTTGGCAGGAGTGGGGTGATAGGGGAGGTAAGGTTGGGGGGAGCGGTGGGAAAAATGACCCTCGTTCAAAGGCCCCTGGAATGGGGAAGGGAGTTACCTGCTGAAAACCACAGCTCTGCCCTTCCAACAGCACCCTGTTCCCCTTTTACCCCTGTGACTCCCCATCCCGTCATCGCTCCCCTTCGTCCTGGGGTACACCGAGAATTGGGCACAGCTATCCGCTCCCCCACCCCCTAAGCCCTGCCCCCTGCCTTGCCACATCTAGCTGGCAGTCTATGACTGACCACACTACCTCCCAACGCTCCCCACCACATCTTGGTGATCCTTCACCCCACTGGAACCCTCCCAGCATGTCCATTGCCCACGTGGTACCAAGCTTCCCTGATGGAGGTGGCATGGGGTGGGACTGGCTAGTTCAGCTGCTGGTCTCGATCCCAGTGTCCCCGCAAGTCGTTCTCTCCCTGCTCCCCTCCCCCCCCCAATACACACACACACGCACACGCACACGCACGCACACACACACGTACACCCACCACTCAGCACCATCCGTGAGACCTCTTCCAAAACCAGGGAGATTATTTTTATCAGAGATAAATCCGAGCTTTAACAACAGCCAAAGGAGCAATTTTTGCAGATTGTAGGTTAACTGTCCCCAGTGGTGGAAACTTGTCCCAGGTTAAACTCTGCCCTCTCCCGAACTTTCCACCTTCTGTTTGTTCTGAGGAAGGGTCACTGGACCCGAAACATTAACTCTGATGTTTTTTCTTCACAGATGCTGCCAGACCTGCTGAGCTTTCCCAGCAGCTTCTGTTTTTGTACCTTCTATTTGTGATTGTTCCATAAGACTCTGTTCGAAATTCATGGCTGTTTTACAAAGCTCTCTAGGCCGAGTCTATTTTACAGTTGGTTTCTCTTGAGGAATGAATTAAAAGTTCAAGAAATCCTGTGTAGAATGTGTACAAGTTGCCAGTGGCCATAAGGTGGCAGTCAAAGCACATTCCCCTCAGACCATGTGGGTTCTGTTTTGTTCGGGATCCTCAGAACAGACAGTGCATTTGCTACACTTCACATATGGAGTCTTAGAAAAGTAGAAAATAGGAGCTGGAATAGGCCATTCGTCCCTTTGAGCCTGCTGTGCCATTTGTTATGGTTGTGGCTGATCATCCAACTCAGTCCCCTGTTCCCACTTTCTCCCCATATCCATAGATCCCTTTAGCACTAAGAACTATATTCATTTACTCCTTGAAAACATTCAGTGTTTTGGCCTCAACCGCTTTCTGTGGCGGAGAATTCCACAGGCTCGCTACACTCTAGGTGAAGACATTTCTCCTCATCTGAGTTTTAAAAGACGTGCCCTGCGTTCTTACACCGTGACCCCTGGCTCTGGACTCCCCAGGCATCGGGAAAATCCCCTGTCCAGTCCTTTTGGAATTTTATAGGTTTCTATGAGATCGCCCTTCATTCTTATAACCTCCTAATCGAGCCAGTCTGTCTTTATATGTCAGTCCTACCGTCTCAGGAATCTGTTTGCTGAGTCTTCACTGCACAGCCTGCATTGCCAATGTTGCTAGGGCAACGTGCACTTTTTTTAACATGTTGTTGTCTAGAGTGATGGTGGAATCTCTGACATTCTTAGAACACAGAGCAGTACAGCACAGGACCAGGCCCTTTGGCCCACCATGTCTGTGCCAACTATGATGCCATTCCAAACTAATCCCATCAGCCTGCACATGGTCCATACCCTCTACATTCCTTCCATCACAATGGAAGACCCAGAATCTCTTTCATTTTTTGCCTCCTTGCTGTTGGTGTGTGTTAGAGGGAGTTGCAGATTGATAACTGATCAACAAGCTCGACACCATCCAGGATAATGCATTCCGCATGATTGGCGCCACATCTACAGACATCCACTCCCTCCACCACCGACGCTCAGTAGCAGCAGTGTGTACTATCTACAAGATGCACTGCAGAAATTCACCAAAGATCTTCACACAGCACCTTCCAAACCCATGACCACTTCTGTCCAGAAGGACCAAGTCAGCCGATACATGGGAATACCACCACCTGCAAGTTCCCTCTCCAAGTCATTCACCATCCTGACCTGGAAGTATATCGCCGTTCCTTCACAATTGTGGGTCAAAATCCCAGAATTCCCTTCCTCAGGACATTGTGGTTCAACCCACAGCAAATGCAATTGTTCAAGGAGGCAGCTCGTCACCACCTTCTCAAGGGTAACCAGGGACAGACAATAAATGCTGGGCCCAGCCAATGATGCCGGCTTCCCATGATTGAATAAAAAAAATTTGCCTGTGTTGTGATTAAATGGCCATCAAGCCCTGGGGTGAGATTCAAACTTGGCTCAGAGGCCAGGGAATGCCCTAAACCTCACGACCTCCTCTGTCTCTAAAGTATCTTTTGTTCAAACCCATTCTCACTTTCCAGCTCCTCCACTCTCCTCCCCGCCCACCTCCCATTTCTGTCCTGTTGCCGACTGTTGGCTTTTCCCAAGCCACTTCCTAAAGCATACATGTTCCCGATTGGCTTCCAGGCCTCTCTGCGGATATTAAAGACATTGTTTTTGAACTCATTGCTCCAAACTCCATTCCCAAGCGGCCAACTCTGCCTGTCTTTTGGGGAACAGTCTGAGGCGAAGTCAGTTTGTTCACAACCTTGGAGTCATGTTTGACCCCGAGTCGACCTTTCCAATCTCTAAATCGTGCCATTGTTAAAACATCTGTAATGTCACCTGGCTGCACACCTAACCGTGTGCATCCTGTCCGTGTGGGTGTTCCTCCTGACCCTAGCTATCCCAATGCAGTTCTGTCTGGTCTCACACTTTCCGTGCTCAGTACGCTGAGCTAATCCAAACATTTGCTCCCAGGCCTAAACCGCATTGAGTCCTGTTCCTCAACTGAGCAGCGCACTTAACAACCGACATTGGCTCCTGGGAAAGAAACGTTTGATTTTAAACTTTGGCTTTCAAGTCACCTGTTATCTCTGCCATCTCCAATTCAGGATGGGCAATGAATGCTGACCACAGGCAGCAAAGCCCACATCCCATATGAAGAATAAAGTTTCTGTCACATGATGTTTCTAGCAGTGCGGCACCCCTCAGTACCGGGGGGTGAGCCAAAAGCTTTGGGCTAAAGTGAGACTTGAACCGGTAACTGACTGGCTCTCCCAGCCGTTCCTGTGTGTTATGAAGCTTGGTGGGTACTCTGCATCGTGGCTGGTCATTCTACATTCTGGTATTTCTATCATTCACGCAGTGCTGTTTATTTTTATCCAGGACATTGCAAAGTACTATGCTGTAAATGTGCAATCAATCCTCAGGTGGAAGAAACCTCCTATCATAGAGGCATTGAAGGTAATTTTTGCTCTTTATAATTGTCATTATGATCCCCCATGGAGCAGGAAAGGTTTGTTATAATTTTTTAGAATCCCTACAGTGTGGAAACAGGCCCTTCGGCCCAACAAGTCCACACTGACCCTTGGAGCATCCCACCCAGATCCATCCCCCTATAAACCACACATCCCTGAACACTATGGGCACTTTAGGATGGCCAGTCCACCTAACCTGCACATCTTTGGACTGTGGGATGAAACCGGAGCACCCGGAGGAAACCCACGCAGACACGGGGAGAATGTGCAAACTCCACACAGACGGTTACCTGAGGGTGGAATTGAACCCAGGTCCCTGGCGCTGTGAGGCTGCAGTGCTAACCACTGAGCCACCATGCCGCACTAAATTGTGACGTTTATAGAATTATTATGGTTTTGTTTTGTTTCATGGTGCCTGCGGACAATGGCTGAAGTTTCTGTACCTCTTGTTGTGTAGATTCAGTCTCCTGAGACGGTCCAGTTGATGGTGTTACTGGACAAGTCAGATCCCTGAAATCTAACTTGACAGACCATAAGTTTGTTTTGCGGTTGGTCACTGTGATGGTTAGTTACTGAAACACTGTCACACAAAGCTGCTTTAATCACAGGATTAGGGGGTTGATAGCAACGCCTCGGTTGTATTATTGCTGGACTATTAATCCAAAAAGCCAGATAATGTTCTGGGGACTCAGGTTCGAATCCCACCGCGGCAGATGGTGGAATTTGAATTCAATAAAAATCTGGAATTAAGAATCTAATGATGACCATGAGTCGATTGTCGGAAAATTCATCTGGAAGGCCCTTTTGGGAAGGTAATTGCCATCTGGTCTACATATGACTCCAGACCCACAGCAACATGGTTGACTTTTAACTGCCCTCTGGGTAATTAGGGATGGGCACTGAGTGCTGGCCTTGCCCTCATCTTGTGAATGCATTTAAAATAAACAGCTTACTACTCGGAAGGAGGAAAAACAAAGCTCTGTTAGAAACACAAATAGCAAACCAAAGTTTTAACCTGTTCCCCAACACTGTTGTTTACCTTGACACCAAAGTTTTACTTGGACTTACTCCTCCCAATTTCTTTTCCTTGGACTATGGCTATGTTTTACAATTCCTTTCTGAGTTTGCTGGCATGAAATGTTCACAATTCCAGTCGCCAAATTTTTCTGACACCTAATGACTTGTGATTTCTATCCAGTGTTTCCTGCTCTGGAAGCTACACACACCAAACCATTTCAGAGAGGGGTGACTGGTCACCCTGAACTGAAAGCTTGGTTCTTCCTGGTAGGTGAAGCTAGATTATCCTGTAAGGTGAGCCCCTCCTGAGATGTAATCCTGGTTCTTCTGATCTGGGACTTTAAGCCGTATGTTCTGAAATCAAAACCAGCTGTTGGTCTGTTGTAAACTCCTCAGTTTAAACACTTTTTATTCATTATCAATACAGGGGTTCTCCCAGGCACTTGGCTACAGCCACAGGATTTATGCAATTAAAAGTAGGGCCTTAGATAGTATTACAGAGCAGAGAGACCTAGGGATTCAGGTACATAATTCTTTGAAGTTTGTGTCACAAATAGACAGGGTGGTTAAGCAGGCATTTAGCACGCTTGCTTTCATTGCTCAGACCTTTGAGTATAGGAGTTGGGACATCAGTAAGGCCTCTTCTGGAGTTTTGTGTCCATTTCTGGTTGCCCTGGTATAGGAAGGAGATTATTAAGCTGAAGAGCTTAAGGACACCTTCCTTAGTCATTACCACACCACCTTCTCGGGCAATTTCCCAGCATCAAGGAAGACTACCCTCCACTCCCAAAGGTCCTGAACAATCTGATGCTGGGTCTTCACACTGTGCCACAGGGTGGCTGTTGAAGAGGTGTGTGGGACATTTCAGTTTTCACACACTGCTTCCACTGTTTGTCTTTGATCCCCCAGAAGGAGTACAAAATGGCACCTCTGCAGACGTTTCAACTGTTTGGGAGGTCTAGGGTAAGATAGTGCCGTTACAAGATTGCATTTTCTGAGGGAGCGTGTTCTTGAACCTTGAACTGACCTTGCCTGGTCAAGTCCTGAGGTAGGATTTGAACCCTGAGCTCAGGGGCAAGGACAGTACCATGAATGTCCTTTCTAATTGAGTGCGGTACTTCAAGTAGGAGGGATGAAAGGCACCAGTCCCACGGAGAGATTGGAGTTGTACTTGTTGAGAGTAGAGGAAAGGAAGAGAGGATTTGACAGAGGCGTTTGAGCTTCTGAAGGGTTATGACGGAGTAAATGAAGTTCTGAGGGCACAGGGGCCTGTAAACAGGGGACATGGATGGAAGATGTCTGGTGCAAGAACTGGAGACAATGTGAGGCAAACAACTGTTTTACACAACAGGTTGCAATCTGGAAGACTCTGTCTGAACTCACATTGCTTAATCTCAGACACAAAAAGAGACTGAAGTAAATGTGTAAAAATGTTGCTGTGCTATGGAGAAAGTGCGGGGGAGCAAGGCTGATACTTGATTATTTTATCAAAGAGGCACAATAGACTGAATGTGTGACGTTGTTCGGTGACCCTATGCAGGATTGGATGATGTGAATATTTTCTTTGGCTCTTTGTGTTGTGTTTTTTCCCCCCTGGCAGCACAAGGCGAAAGCTGCAGGCCTTTGGAACCTCTTCCTGCCAGCGGTCAGTGGCCTGACTCAGTTGGATTATGCTTTCATTGCTGAAGAGACAGGAAGATGCTTCTTTGCTCCTGAGATTTTCAACTGCCAGGCTCCAGGTAGGTCGCCAACACAAGCATCACCCACTGTGTTAGTCTCTTAATTGTCGAATGGATTGGCACCTTCTGCTCGGGAACCATGAGGCTTAAGTGAGCAGGGAAGTTGGCCAAGAAAAAACTCTTGACATTTTATAACAAAATCAGAAAGTGCTTCAACCTCTCACCAGGTCTGTGGAAGGGGAAAGGGAGTTAACATTTCGAGTCCAGTGTGACATTTCTTTGGAACCCATCAGTTTCCCTAGAGGCAGTCTCTAGCATTCACTGGCTGAACCCGGTCTCTGTTTATCCGGACACTACCCTCATCAGAGACTCCTCACCGATCACTGAACATCATTGTCCGTTCCATTCCATGATCACAAACTTTCCTGGCCACGCTCCAGCCTTCCATATTCTGTAATGACCCTCTTCCTCTTGTATTCAATGTTCTCTTCTTCTTTTCACGCTTTCTTTCCCAATTCCTTTTTTCCTTTTTTCTTTCCCTTTTTATTTCTTTCCTCCCTTTCTTCATTCCTTCCTTCCTTCTTTCTCTCGCTTTCTCTCTCTCTCTTTGTTTCTCCCTCTCGCTCTTTCTCTCTCTCTCTCTCCTTTCTCTCTCTCTCTTCTTTTCTCTCCTCTCTCTCCTTTCTGTCCTTTCTCTCTCCTGTCTCTCTCTTTCCTTTCTCTCTCCCTCTCTCTCCTCTCTCTCTCTTGTTTTTTTTCACTTTTTCTCTTTCTCGTTGTTTGTTTTTTTTCTCTCCCCAAACCCTCGCCTGTCAATTCCACCCACAGCTCCCCACTTTCAGAAAACATGATCTCAGGGTTTTCTCTCACCAAGTGAACTCTGGCCCAGTCTATATGGCTCCAACCTTCAGCGAAGGAACAATGTCAGACTTCTGCAGTGCTGATGTTGATATTTCAACTTTTTAAATCCTCCCCTCACCAAATTATACACATTAAGGGTAGGGGTAGGCCGCATGGCCCCTTGAGCTTGTGATTATTAAACATAAAGCATTCATAGGATGTTGACAGCTCTCGCTGAACCAACGTTAATTGCTCATGAGATATTTTAATTTAATTCAAATTTCTGCCAATGGTGATATTTAAACCCACATCCCCAAAATATTACCCTGGGGTTCTTGGTTATTGGTTAAATGAAATCACCACTGTGCCACTGCCTCCCACTAAACTGAATTCAATAAAAATCTGGAATAAATAATAAAACTGACCATGTAACTGTTGTCTTTTGTCATTAAAAAAACCCAATCTTGTTCACCTCTGTTCTTTAAGGAATGCAATCTGCCATATCTCATGTACATGTGACTCCAGACCCACAGCAACTTATGATTGCCCCTCTGGTCAGTCAGGAACGGGCAAAACACACAAATGAATCAAAACAGAAGTATTCCTTCTGTAGCAGTGTGCTTAAATAAAGTTGTCACAAAAATGCCTTATTCCTTTATCTTTTAAAGCGTCTGCTAAAAATTCAAATTCCCATCTCAAGGCATTTTGGGTCCCTCTGGAGGTTCCACCTTCTATGCTTTACCCTCCTATTGGATTAATTACTTTTCTCACCCCTCCCTGAATTTGTCGACAGGTTTTCCCCTTTAAAACTTGCTTCTTTGGCCATCTGCACTCACACCTCCTTCTGTAGCTTGGCGTCAAATTTTGGTCAAACACTCATGAAAGTAATTTACGATGTTAAAGGTGCTATATAAATGCAGTTGTCGATGCTGTTCTTCTGCATATGACTGACCAGAAAGCATCGTCCTCAATGACTGACCCGTCGATTTTACTTTCATGCTCGAAGCGAGAACTTGTTCTTCAAATACCACCCCGCCCCCAGACTTTTGTTTTTACATATTCCCGTGATGTGGGTGTTGGTGAAAACAACAGCGAGAGGAATAACACAGTGTGGAGCTGGAGGAACACAGCAGGCCAGGCAGCATTAGCAGTTCTTACTATCTAGGAGCGAGAGGGAGATGTTTATAATGTTAGACCAGCCACAGCTGGAGTACAGTGAGTAGTTCTGCCCATCACACTCTAGGAAGGATGTGATGGCTTTGGAGAGGGTGCAGCCTGGACAGGAGCAATTCAGCTGTGCAGCGAGGCTGGATAAGCTTCTTCAGAGCAGAGAAGGTAGAGATGGCAGGGGACCTGATTGAGGGGCACTGACTGAGAGTAGACTGGGAAAAACATTTCCCCCAAGTACAGCAGTAAGTAACCAATGGGTGTAGCTTTAATGGAAAGAGCAGGAGATTTAGAGGTACTTTGAAGAACACCTTTTGCCCAGAAAATGGTGGAACTCATAGCGAGAAAGAGTGGGAGAGGCTGGAGCAGGCCATGGGGCAAGGGCTTTGTGGTCCAGACTAATTCTTTCCTTTGCTGACACCGAACCACAAGCACCTTGAGCAAGGGGCCACGAGGTATGTTGGGGGGGCAGCAGCCCTGCCTGATTTTATACCCCCTCACCAATGACCAACACCCCACCCTAATGACCAACACCCCACCCTAATGACCAACACGCTGCCCAATGACCAACACCCTGCCAATGACCAGCGCCCCCGCCAACGACCAGCACCCTCCATGACCAACAGCCCCTCCATGACCAACACCTCCCCCAATGACCAGGACCCCCGCCAATGACCAACACCTCCACCTCCCCAATGACCAATACCACCCCCATGACCTCCAACCCTCCAATGACCAACACCCCCTCCAATGACCAACACTCCCCCCAGTGACCTGCAGCCCCCATTGACCAACACCCCACCCCCGCCGATCACGTCATACACAATCCGTGCTGCAGGGAACAGGTTCCTGCTTTCTGTGCCCACTGAACCCACTCTTGGTAACTAATCCATGAGAGCAATGTGTAAACTGCTTGTTTCAACACCCCTTGTTACTGAAGAAGTACTATGGCAGACCGTACTGAATTTTCCATCTGATGACATTCCCACCTTGTTTCCTAGACACGGGGAACATGGAGGTGCTACACCTGTATGGAACCGAAGAGCAGAAGAAGAAATGGCTGGAGCCCCTGCTTCGTGGAGAAATCCATTCCTGTTTCTGTATGACAGGTATCAAGATCTGTTTGGGTTATTACATTAGGTTGGTTATGAGCCCAGCTGACGTTCTCACTAGAGCCGCATTGTGGAAGCTACACACTCCTTTCCCCACCTCCCAAAGGCATTGGCAGACTCTGACTGATCCGGCCTACAGCTGCTGGGCTCCAATCTCCGGAATTCCTTCCTGAAACCTTGCCACGTATCCCATGATGCTCCATAAAACCTCCCCATCTTTGGCTGAACTATTGGTCATCGGCCTTCAGATTTTGTTATTTGGCTTAGAGTCATGTTTCCATTTTGGGGTCACTCCTATGAAGCAACTTGGAACATTTAACAATGTTAACTGTTTAACACACTATTTAAATGCAACAGGTTGATTGCTGCTGCTCACAAAGCTGATCATAGAATCCCTACAGTGTGGAAGCAGGCCATTCAGCCCATCGAGTCCACACCGACCTCCAAAGAGGAGTACACCCAGACCTAGCCCCTTCCCACCATATCCGTGTAATCCTGCATTTCCCATGGCTAATCCACCAAACCTGCGCATGTTTGGACTGCAAGAGGAAACCGGAGTACCCGGAGGAAAGCCACACAGACACAGGGAAAATGTGCAAACTCCACACAGACAGTCGCCTGTAGCTGGTATCGAACCTGGATCCATGGCTCTGTGAGGCACCAGTGCTAAGCACTGAGCCACCGTGCCACCCCAAATGGGTAGGTTTAAAGATTTGCAGAGCTGGAGGGCTGGCTTCCCTGGCAACTGGTGCCTATTTAGAGAAATGCCCCCCACAGTCGAATGACTCGAGTGTTTCGGACAGTCCCACAGGCCTGAACCATGGAATATGAGGGTAAGGCAATGTGCGGGTTCCGAATCTACCCCAGCCAGTGAGGTGCATGTTTTACCAGCGCGCTGCAGTGTGGAATGATGGATGGGAACGGTATGTCTTGTTCCGTCTCAGTGACTGGCCAGGAATCTCTCCTGCTCTCACTGGCTGCCATTGGCATGTGTTAGAACATAGAACAGTACAGCACAGTACAGGCCCTTCGGCCCACAATGTTGTGCCGAACTTTTACCTTAATCCTAAGGTCTATCTAACCTCCACCCCTACCTTATACTATCTTCCATATGCCTATCTAGTAGCCGCTTAAATGCCCCTAATGAGGCCGACTCCACTACCCTCTCCGGCAATGCATTCCACGCCCCGACCACTCTCTGAGTAAAGAACCTACCTCTGATGACTCCCCTATAGCTACCTCCACTCCAATTTAAAACTATGCCCGTTCGTAATAGCTACCTCTAGGAAAAAGTCTCTGGCTGTCCACTCTATCTATACCTCTGATCAATGTCCCCTTGTAACCGAGAACAGCCCTCTGCACTGTCCACAACGAAAGGGTGGTAATGGATGGAAAATATTCAACATGGTGCTCAGTTACGAGTGGCATACCACAAGGATCTGTTCTGGGTTCTCTTCTATTTGATTGTCGTAAATGATTTGGATGAAGGCGTGAATTAGCAAGTTTGCGGACAATACGAAGGTGGGTCGCGTTGTGGACAGTGCAGAGGGCTGTTCTCGGTTACAAAGGGACATTGACAGGATGCAGAGCTGGGCTGAGAAGTGGCAAATGGAGTCTAACCCTGAAAAGTGTGAGGTGATTCATTATGGAAGGACAAACTTGAAAGCAGAATACAGGGTTAACGGAAAGATTCTTGGCAGTGTGGAGGAGCAGAGGGATTTTGGGGTTCATGTTCACAGTTCCCTGAAAGCTGCCACCCAGGCGGATAGAGTTGTTAAGAAGGCTTATGGTGTGCTAGCTTTCATTAATAGAGGGATTGAGTTCAAGAGCCGTGAAGTTATGCTCCAGGTATACAAAACCCTGTTTCGGCCACATCTGGAGTATTGTGTCCAGTTCTGGTCGCCTCATTATCGGAAACATATGGAAGCGTTGGAAAAGGTGCAGAGGAGATTTATCAGGATGTTGCCTGGAATGGAGGGAAGGTCTTATGAGGAATGGTTGAGAGAGCTAGGGCTTTTCTCTTTAGAACAACGAAGGATGAGAGGGGACTTGATAGAGGTGTACAGAATGATCAGAGGTATAGATAGAGTGGACAGCCAGAGACTTTTTCCTAGGGTGGAGGTAGCTATTACGAGGGGGCATAGTTTTAAAGTGAGTGGAGGTAGATATAGGGGAGTCTTCAGAAGTAGGTTCTTTACTCAGAGAGTGGTCGGGGCGTGGAATGCATTGCCGGAGAAGGTAGTGGAATTGACCTCATTAGGGGCATTTAAGCGGCCACTAGATAGGCATAAGGTAGGGGTTTTGGGCGCAGGTAGGCGCTCATTCTGTTGGACCGCATTCCGAGCCACACTTTTCATGGCCCGAAACCATGGGGTGGGGCTCGACCCCAGAGCTTCTGGCTCAGAGGCAGGGACACTACCTACTGAACTCCCTGACCTTTCCTGTGCAAACCCAAGTGTGTCTGATTTGAGTTGCTGGTGGCAGAAGCTTGTGCTTTAATGGTTCTGACCCTCCCACCCCCACCCTACCAACCCAACCCCTATCACTATTAATGGATGTTGTTAGTTCAGAATTGATGGCCTTTTCATCTTTGATCGTGGTGTTTTTCTCTTCTCTCGGTCCACCTCTCAGAGCCGGACGTGGCTTCCAGTGATGCCACCAATGTCGAATGTAGCATTCACCAAGATGGAGAGAGCTATGTGATTGTTGGCAAGAAGTGGTGGGCCAGTGGTGAGTAGAGAGTGATCCGGAGCTCAGATTTGGAAGTTACAGACCCCTTCCCTGTCTTGGGGAGGGACCAATACTCTCAGTATTCTGCCTGACATGAAACCAGGTGGGAGAGTGTGAGCGATGAGGAGGATGTAAAGGATCCTCAGGGCAATTTAGAAAAATTGAGTGAGTGGGCAATTGTGTACCAAACGTTTATAACGCCGATAAAATGTGAAGTTTTCCACTTTTGTAGGAAGAGTGGTGAATGGTGATAGATGGCGAAATGTTAATGAACAAAGGGATCTGGATGTCCTTGTACCACAGTCATTGAAAGCAAACATGCAGGTGCAGCAAGCAGACAGTAAAGCAAATGGTTTGTTGGCCCTCATTGCAAGAGAGTTTGAGTACAGGAGCAAGGACATCTTCCTGCAGCTGTACAGGGCCTTGGTGAGACTAGGCCTAGAGTGTTGTGTGGAGCTTTGGTCTCCTTGCCCAAGAAAAGATACACTTGCCAGAGAGGGAGAGCAATGAAGGTTCACCAGACTGATCCCTGGGATGGCAGCTTTGTCATATGAGGAGAGATTGGCTCAACTTGGCCTGGATTCACTGTGGTTCGGAAGAATGAGTGGGGATCTCATTGAAATATTTAAACACTAATAGGGCTGGACAGACGGGGTGCAGGGGTGAAGATTCCCCCTGGTTGGTAGGTCAAGAACAAGAGAATCAGGATATGGGATTTGGCCATTTTGTACTGAGATGAGGAGGTTTTACTTCACTTAGAGGACGGTAAATTGTGGAATTCTCTACCAATGGAGGCTAGGTCACTGAATATATTGAAGAAATAAGTAGATTTCTGGAAGCTAAAGGTGTCACAAAGTATAGGGAGAGCATGGGTGTTGGTGTGGAGATGGAGGAACAGTCGTGATCATTTTGATTGGTGTGATGGCTCGATGGGCCGAACGGCCTAACTGCTCCTATTTTCGATGGTTCTGAGTTAAATGTTGAGTTTGAGCCTGCTGGTTATTACCCCACTAGCTGGTAGTTTTGGTTTGACTGCTCAGAATGTCAGCCTTACTGTTCTTACAGATGATGTGGAGGTGCCGGTGTTGGGACAGGGGTGGACAATGTCAGAAGTCACACGACACCAGGTTATAGTCCAACAGGTTTATTTGAAAACGCAAGCTTTTGGAGCGTAGCCCCATTGTCGGGTGAAGTGAGAAAGAAGCACACAGAGCACAGAATTAGTAAGTAAAAGATCAAAGGATCATGCATTGTCTGACCTAAAATGTCACCTCTTCTTTACACTGATAAACCTTTAGTTCTCTCAGGGCAATGACTTGAAAGGAATTTGGGGATTTACATATACATATTAATCAATTAAAACTTCCTAACTGATTAAAGATTAACAGCATCTCAGATATTTTAAAACATCCTCATCAGTTGTGTGACCTTTTGATCTTTTACTTATAAATTCTACGTTCTTTCTCACTTCACCTGATGAAGGGACTACGCTCTGAAAGCTTGTGTTTTTGAATAAATCTGTTGGACTGTAACCTGGTGTCGTGTGATTTCTGACCTTTTTTTGAATAGAGAAATCAGCACTGGCACCTTGGAATAGATGTGCTGTTACTCCTGGTAGAACGAGATGATTACATGCGGAATTCTTTGTCGAAACCAGTCAGTTTTGCCGGTGTGGCATTTCCCAAAAACTCAGCAGGTTAAAGGTGTGGCACATTGTATCTAAGGGAACATAACACTTAGAAAGAGCTGGCAGAGTGTGATAGGTTCACTGGTCTCCTGCATAACTTCAATTAAAGGCACAATAAATGTTTAATTCAAAGCAGCCACAGATATTTGGGAAGGATGCAAAAGATTGTGTTTCTTTGCAAACCATTATGTTTTACGAGCTATTGGACCAGTTTAAGTTAAATATTAACTGTGCATCAAAGACAAAGAAGTCATAAGTTATGGTGGTTTAGCCTTTTCAGTGCCTTATTGTCTGATGCTGGCTTTAAAAGGTGACCTTCCCGCTATGCAGTTGAAAGCAATTGCCAATGTATTGAGCTATTCACTCACTGCCTGGAGCTGAATGCAACACCTTCCTGTGTCCACAGAAAGGCGGGGAAGTGGAGTTGAAGATTATCAGATCAGCCATGATCTCGTTGAATGGCGGAGCAGACTTGATGGGCTGTATGGCCCCTATGTCTTATGGGCCTTTCTAAAGTTGGTTTCTTCTTGTGTTTCGTTCCTGAGGATTGCATGCTGAACAGATTCAAAGTGACGTCTCCTTTTAGCAATATTTGAGTCTTGACGTTCCCTTCAAACCTTTGCTCCAACTACTTCTGAGCTAGTGGCATAATCTGGCAGGAAGGAGTAATTCCTCTCACCCTGCAGATTCCGAAAATACAAAACTATGGCCATCACTCGTTACATTTCAGCATTCCTGTTATGGGGATTGTTTCCCTTGCTCATTTTGCTGCGTCACCTTATTTGTCGCAGTATGGTTTATACAGATAAACAACTTAATAATGCAGTTGTCTTAAATGAATGCGCTGCCTGGAGAGTGGTGGAGGTGGATTCCACAGGAGGTTTCAAAAGAGAGCTGAATATATGTTTGGAAGCGATGAATTTAGAGGGCTTCGGAGATAGAGATGGAGAGCGGAACTAGCTGGGTAACTCTTTCATGCACCAGTACAGTTATGATGGGCTGAATAGCCTCCTTCTGTACTGTAAAATCCTATGACTAAGATCAGGGCTACAAAGGCTATCAGGCCACTGATGCCTTGAACTCCAAGTTGTTTAGGAAAAGCAAAGGTTTGTTCTTCAAAAATTGAAACCGACATTACGATGGAGGTGAGCGAGGGGTGCAATGGCTTTGCCATTGGATGTGCTGTTGTAAATAGCTGTTGTATGTGCTTAATGGCTGTGAAGGATTCAGACCAGCGACTGACACAGCCTGGATCGCAAACACCAAAAAGTGTATCGACAATTGCTCTTGAGTCCGAGGATGCTCCTTATTGGGGAAATCCTCTTAAAGGAATTGTCTTCTTCAGATTGAAGATGAACTGGAAGAGATCCAGGGAAGACCCTAGTGGAGAATTTCTTAACATTTCTGCTAGAGAACAGGATGCTGCCTTCACAACTTAACTGAGATGGACACACACTATGTCAACTGATGATTTGTCCTTTGGTATTAATGAACTATCCTTGATGGCCACATGTCATATAATTTTTTTTTTGTCTCATTAACTAATGAATGATTTCCAAAGTGCTGTTTCTTAGCAAGCTTAATAAACTATCTGAAAATTTGTTACTTTGGGTAACTGTGGTCATAAACCTGTCCAAAACCTGCCAGTATTGACAGTGTAAGAATTGGATTGTGTGGCATTAACTTCTAGGAGGAACGTGATGAGCTTAGCATCAAATCTTTTCAATTTTAAACTTCACTTCACCATCCCCTCCCACCCAAAGACTTACCCCAGTTAAACTGTTGAATCTTTGTTGTTTTGATCAGGAAAATAATCCAATGTTTGAATTCCTGTGACAGGTTGCCTTGGCAACCAGTACAGGTCCTCGCTGTCACTTCCACTCATTCATGGGATGTGGGTGTGCCTGGTAGGGCGAGCACTTATTTCCCATTTGGAGCTGGCCTTGAGAAGGTGGTGGTGAGCCACCTTCTTGATCTGCCACAGTCCTTGCAGCGTAAGTACTTCCACAACACCGTTAGGGAGTTCTGAGATTTTGACCCAGCGACAGTGATATATTTCCAATTCAGGATGATGAGTAGCTTGGAGAGGGATCTCATAGATGGTGGTGTTCCCATGTATCTACTGACCTTGCCCTTCTAAATGGAACTGGTCATGGGTCTGGAAGGTGCTATCTAAGGAGCTTTGGAGAATTTCTACAGTGCATCTTGTGGATGGTAATTGAAATCCAGCCCATGTTATATTTCGATTGAAAAATCCTGCTCTTCAAATCATATGGTATGAAACTGATGCATGCATAAACACCTTTAATTTTACAATTTTGCATAATAGAATGATGGTTTGATCTTTATATTGAATACAAAGAAAATTCATTCACATTAAAACTGACTTTTGCCAGAGTGAATGTCTAATTAGACCAGAGACATAAACAGGATTATAAACAGGAACTCCAAATATAAGGAATAAATATCTGAGAGCCGTTACAGAAACAAATTGTATTTGTAAAAATTGTATACAAAACATCTATACGTATTCTTGGTTAGTGTTTGTAAAATTTATCTTGTTCATTTATGGGATGTGGATGTCACTGGCAAAGTCCATGTTTATTGAATTCATGTATTTGTTATGTCTTTGAGAAGTTGATGGTGAGCTCCCTTCTTGAGCGCTGTAGATTTTGGAATGTAGGGACACCCATAGCACTGTTAAGGAGGGAATTCCAGGATTTTGACCCAGTGACAGTGAAGGAAGGGCAATATATTTCCAAGTCAGGATGGGGAGTCGCTTGGAGGGGAACTTGCAGGTGGTGGGTATTCCTGTGTATCTGCTGCCCTTGTCCTTCTAGATGGCAGTAGTTGCGGGTTTGGAAGGTGCTGTCTGAGGAGCCTTGGTGAATTTCTGCAGCAAATCTTACAGAGGTGCACACTGCCATTCCTGAACGTCAGCGGTGGAAGGAGTGGATGTTCACAGTCGAGAATGAGGTGCTATTTCATCTTGGATGGTGGTGAACATCTTTAACGCTGCTGGAGGTGCACTCATCCATGCGGGTTGAGGGTATTCCATTGCATTTCTGACTTGTGCCTTGTAGGTGATGGACAGGCTTTGAGGAGACAAGCAGTGAGTTATTCACCACTAAGTTCCCGGCCTCTGACCTGCTCTTGTTGCCACAGTTTTTATGCAGCTGATGCAGTTCAGTTTCTGATCAGTGATCACCTCCAAGATGTTAACAGTTGGTAAATTCAGTCATAGTAATGCTGTTGAGAGTCAAAGGAGGTTGTCCAACTCTATCTTGTTTTTAAGTGGACAGTGTGTTCCTTGAAAAGTTATTACAAATAATATTCTGCGTTTTATAGGGTACCCTGACTCACATTCCTTTGTTTAGATGCAGATGTTCCAGATGTTTGCAAAGTTCGTCTTGTTCGTTTATGGGATGTGGATGCCACCAGCAGAGTCCATGTTTATTGAATTTGTTTAGTTGATTCCAGAATTGAGAGGGTTGGCTTATGAGGGGAGATCGAGTAGACTGGGGCTACACTCATTAGAATTTAGAAGAATGAGGGGGGAATCTTACAGAAACATACAAAGTTATGAAGGGAGGTTGAACTAGGGGGGCATAGCCTCAAAATAAGGGGGGAGCAGATTTAGGACTGAGTTGAGGAGGAACTTCTTCACCCAAAGGGTTGTGGATCTGTGGAATTCCTTGCCGAGTGAAGCAGTTGAGGCTTCCTCATTGAATGTTTTTAAGGCAAAGATAGATTTTTGAGCAGTAAAGGAATTAACAGTTAAAGTGAGCGGGCGGGTAAGTGGAGCTGAGTCCACGAAAAGATCAGCCATGATCTTATTGAATGGTGGAGCAGGCTTAATAGGCCAGATGGTCTATTCCTGTTCCTATTTCTTATGTTCTTATGAGTCACTTGTGTATTTGCCAGGGTCCCATTGTTTCTGCTCAAAAAGAAGAGGACGAAAAGTACCTGTAAAACTCGTTATCTCTTCGAGACTTGAACAGAATGTGACTTCTTTATGAAATGTGGCATTAAATGAATGAATTCATGAATCAATAGATGGAGAGCAAAATAGCAGGAGTGCTGAAGAGATCAAATAAAGAGCAATGGGAACGATTGCTGTCAGGAGAGAGCAGAAAAGGGAACAGAGAATGCGAAAAGGGAAAAGTAGAAATAGGGGCTCAACTGGGAGTGAAACCATGGTCCAATTTTCAGCGGACGTGCACCTTTCTTGCAGAGATGGTTCAACTCTGATTATTGTCTGGTTGGGCCAATGTGCACTATTGTGGAAATGACAGTGCCTCCACGTACTCACTCAATTTGCCAGCTACTGTAAGGGTTGAAAAGGCACAGCCTACTGATAAGAACCAATGTTACGATTGAAAATGACCGAATTCCCTATTAGATTGGCTACATGACCAGCAGCTTTAAGTAGCATCAGCACACAGTTGTGAAAGCATCCAGTAGGTGGAGCATTGGACATGAGTGTTGGACTCAGAGGTTGGAGGCCGAAAACAAGGGACACCTCTTGAAATGGGGGTGTGACCGAGGATGGTGGATGGACAGAAAGGTGCACGGATCATGAGGAGAAGTTCAGGAATCAGAAGGATTGCCAGGTGTAGATGGGAAGAGAAAGACTTCCCCTCTGCGGTCATGTCAGTCCCTTGGAGCTCGTGCGGAGCGACCATGAAGTATCCCAACAATGTGCTTCAGGGCTGTCAGGAGTGGTGAATACCATGGGGTCTGGGCTGCATTATTTCCCACGCCCCCAAAACGACGTTTTGTTTTAAATTTGTAAGCTCCTTTGTCTGAGTTTTGTTACAATGCTCCTCTAAATTGGTTCAATTTGATCAACACTTATATTATAAATGGTCGAGAGAGAATGATTAGGACAAACGGAGACCTGACAACCCTGGCCTGGCAACAAATAAAGGAGAAATTGAGGCTAAAAACAGAAGAGGAAATAAAATCTGATGTGTGGGGTGGGGTCGGTGGGGGGATAAGTGGGATACAACACTGGGGTTTGCACTGAGGGAAATCTAAAGAAGATTTCTGGGGGCGGTACGGTGGCTCAGTGGTTAGCACTGCTGCCTCACAGCGCCAGGAACCCAGGTTCAGACCCCACTTGGGCGACCGTCTGTGTGGAGTTTGCACATTCTCCCTGTGTCTGTGAGGGTTTCCTCCGGTTTCCTCCCACAGTCCAAAGATGTGCAGGTTAGGGTGGATTGGCCATGCTAAATTGCCCTCGGTGTCCAGGTTAGGTGGATTAGCCATGGGAAATGCGGGGTTACAGAGGTAGGGTGGGTGGGATGCTCTTCAGAGGAGTCGGTGTGGACTCAATGGGCTGAATGGCCTGCTTCCACACTGTAGGGATTCGGTGATCTCTGTGAAAACAAGGGAAGAAGGAAGTTGCTGAATCAGTTGTTAAATTGAAATCTGAAACAGATGAATTTTGCCAAGCAAAGACATCCAGGGATATGGGCCAAAGGTAGATAAATGGAGTTAGGCCGTAGATCAGCCATGATTTCGTTGGATGGCTAACTCCTCTTCCTGTGCTGCTAAGATGTTGCCAATGGCCTTCAAAAGGCTGTGGTGAAAATAAGCAAACAAAGGGTATTGGGAGGGTGGAGTTGTGGGTTTCCATTGGGTCACCTGAGATTACCGTGGAAACATAGTAGAAGCTCTGGTTGTGTGAATTTTGGTGCAGTCACCTTGCTAGATGGTGAAGCTGCTGGTATTTTCATCCTGAGACAGGGAGTTGAAGGAGCACTCGAGAGAAATGGACCTGTCGCGGTGCCTACGGTGGTAGCTGTACTCTTTGACAGCTCTCAGGATGTACCCCTTGAATGATGCCCCCATGAAGGCGTACACGATAGGGTTGAGGCAGCTATGGAAGAGAGCGATGGTCTCCGTCACCTGGATGGCGATGTCCATCCTCTTGCTGCTGTGGCATTCGCTGATGATCGTGTGCAACAGATCGAGCAGGCGGCACAACCTGACAGCGTTGTAGGGCAGCTGGGTCAGGAAGAAGACCCCCACGACAGCGAGGAGAACCCGCAGTGCTCCACGCTTCTTCCCACTCGGCGCTCTGCACACGGCCTTGGCCACCACCGAGTAGCAGTACAGCATGACTAGTGACGGGATGGCGAAGCCCAGGAGGATTTCGAAGATCTGGATGGTGGCCTTGGCCGAGCGGGCCATGTGGGAGGGGAAGATGGAGATGCACAGCATCCTGCTTCCTGCCCCGTGCACCGAGGTGAAAACGAAATCGGGGATGCTCAGCAAGATGGCCGCTGCCCAGACGCAAACGCAGACCACCTTGCCCTTGCTGCCAACGGTCTGAGGGCTCGCCACCTTGGAGCTAGCCAAGTACCGGTCAACGCTGATGCAGGCGAGGAACAGCATGCCAGCATTGAAGTTCATGACGAAGAGAGCGGAGGAGACCTTACACATGGCCACCCCTAATATCCAGCCATGGACTGCGTAGACTGTCCAGAAGGGGAGGGTGATGAGAAGCAGCAAGTCAGCAATGGCCAGATTCAGGATGTACAAGTCCGTTTTTGACTTGAGCTTTTTATAATAGGTGTAAACGGCCACCACCAGTGAATTTCCAGCCAGCCCAATGATCAGAGTGACGGCATAGAACACTGACAGGAAGTACTTGGCGAACTGTCTAACATTATCCTTCTCACATATATAATAATAATCATCATAGTTGATGCTATAATTTCTGTAGTCACTGTAAGTCCAGTTGTAAAAACCATTCTGGTAATAGTCATAAATGTCTTCGTCCTCCATGGCACCTTGAAGATAAAACAACAGCGATCACATTATCCGAAAAATTACGTTTGCAAAATAGACAGGGAATTTCACCAACCTTCTGGCGCCTCACCCATTTGCAGCATCCCTCAGCACCTCTTAACCCGTTTAATCAAAGTCGTCGCTCTGAAGCAGATGCTGTTGGTATTCTAGAGCACAGCAAGATTCCACAAATAATAATCGAGCGTTTTTTTTTGTCGCTGCCTGCCCCTGAGTGAAGGATGTTGGTTGGGACATTAGGAGGAACCCTGCCACCACCCCCCCCCTCCTCCACGTCAATGGGCTGATGGTTCATCATCTCATGGACAAAAAGCAGCACCTCTGACAATGCAGCACTCCATCAGTCAAACTGAAATGGATGTAGTTAAACCCGTGATGGGGTTTTCTTTGTACTGAATGTTCTAGGATCTCGTTTAAGGTGCCACCTAGGCATGGGATAGATCCTGTTGCCTGTCGATGGTGGTGGCAGTGGGGGTGAGGATGGTCCTTGGTCAATAGTGATTGACTCTGTGGTTTGGGAGCTGTTGTCACCAAACACATCACCAGCGGCATGGACTCCAGGTCCACTCCTCCATCACCTTTCTCCACCAATGTTCCCTCCTCCTCCCCACCTCTTGGCAGCTGTTGTAGGAGATGGAACACTTTACCTTTTTAAACTCGTGTGTTCACTGTACAGGACTCAAACATTCCTTCCAGCTAAAACAGCCTTTCAACCTAGTCTACTGTACACAGTAGAATACTCACAATGTTCTACCATACTCACAATGACAAACGCTGTGTCTTGCTCTCATGCTCACATTTCTGTCCTGGAATGTTCCAGTAAAGACCAATGCAAGCTGGAGGAATAGCATCTTATTTTTCACTTAGGCACTTACAGCCTTCAGGAGTCAACAACTTCAGACCATAAACACAGTCTCCATTTTGATACTTTCTCCATGCTCCCGCTGCTCTTTTCTGCATTGTGTTCCTCATGGATTTACTTTTAGTCAAAGTAATTCTCTATTCATTATCACTGAATCTGGATCTCTATCTTGCCTCCTGTAAAAACATTGCCACTCCCTTTTGACTTTGTTCTGTGACATCTTTGATCTCCCATCTTTCAGAACCTTTTTCCCTCTCAATGCCACAAAACCCAGGACTTTTCCACCTCTCTTCAGTGCCAAGATTTGGACCCGGCGACACTGAAGGAGTGGTGATACCTTTCCAAGTCAGGATGGTGAGTGAGTTGGAGGGGAACTCGCAGGGGGTGATGTTCCATATCTGCTGCCCTGGCCCCTGCAGGTGGTAATGATTGCGGTCACAGTAATGGGTTTGGAAGGGACTATCGGGGCAGCCTGGGTGAGATTTACTTCTCCTGTTTTCTGCCCAAATTCTCCCTCATTGTCAGAAACAAAAAACAAATTTGCTGGAAAAGCTCGGCGGGTCTGGCAGCATCCGCAGAGAGAAATCAGAGTTAACGTTTCGGGTCTGGTGACCCTTCCTCATTGTGTTCAGCAGCTGGGGGAGCCTTTTAGCCAGGACTAGGTTGCTACGAGTATCTCACACTCAGGAACTTGATACATCTGTAGTAAAGTCTTAACCAGCAGTTTAGTTATGAAAATGTGGTTATCTCGTAAATGTATTCTTTTTCTGAAACCACATTTTTCTATACTGAGTACACATAGGTTGGATGGAGTCTCTCATTCCAAATGAAAGCGGGAGTATTGTTTGTGATATACATAAATGATCTGGAGGAAGGTATAGATGGTCTGATTAGCAAGTTTGCAGATGACACTAAGATTGGTGGAGTAGCAGATAGTGAATCATAGAATCCCGACAGTGTGGAAACAGGCCCTTTGGCCCAACAAGTCCACACTGAACCTCAGAGCATCCCACCCAGACCCAGACCCAGACCCACCCCACCCCCCCCAACAACCCACCTAACCTACACCTCCCTGAACACTACGGGCAATTTAGCATTGCCAATCCACCTAACCTGCCCATCTTTGGACTGTGGGAGGAAACCGGAGCACCCGGAGGAAACCCACGCAGACACGGGGAGAATGTGCAAACTCCACACAGACAGACACCCGAGGCTGGAATCGAATCCGGGTCTCTGGCGCTGTGAGGCAGCAGTGCTAACCACTGAGCCAAGGGGACTGTTGGAGAATGCAGCAGAATATCGATAGATTGGAGAGTTGGGCAGAGAAATGGCAGATGGAGTTCAATCCAGGCAAATGCGAGGTGATGCATTTTGGAAGATCCAATTCAACAGCGAACTATGGAAAATGGTGGAAAAACCCTGGGGAAAATTGATGCACAGAGTGATCTGGGTGTTCAGGTCCATTGTACCCTGAAGGTGGCAACACAGGTTGATAGAGTGGTCAAGAAGGTATACGGCATGCTTTCATTCATCGGACGGGGTATTGAGCACAAGAGTTGGCAGGTCATGTTACAGTTGTATAGGACTTTGGTTCGACCACATTTGGAATACTGCGTACAGTTCTGGTCGCCACATTACCAAAAGGATGTGGATGCTTTGGAGAGGATGCAGAGGAGGTTCACCAGGATGTTGCCTGGTATGGAGGGCGCTAGCTATGAAGAGAGGTTGAGTAGATTAGGATTATTTACATTAGAAAGATGGAGGTTGAGGGGGGGACCTGATTGAGTTCTACAAAATCATGAGAGGTATAGACAGGGTGGATAGCAAGAAGCTTTTTCCCAGAGTGAGTGACTCAATTACTAGGGGTCACGATTTCAAGGTGAGAGGGGAAAAGTTTAAGGAAGATATGCATGGTAAGTTCTTTATGCAGCGGGTGGTGGGTACCTGGAACGCGTTGCCAGCAGAGGTGGTAGAGGTGGGCACGATAGCATCGTTTAAGCTGTATCTAGACAGATACATGAATGGGCAGGGAGCAGAGGGATACAGATCCTTGGAAAATAGACGACAGGTTTAGATAGAGGATCTGGATCGGCGCAGGCTTGGAGGGCCGAAGGGCCTGTTCCTGTGCTGTAATTTTCTTTGTTCTTCATTATTCTGCTCAATCAGCAGTTAATTGTATGAGATTCTGAGGGGACTTGACCGGTGGTGCTGAAAGGATGTTGCCCCTTGTGGGAGAGACTAACACGAGGGGACACAGTTAAAAAAATAAGGGGACTCTCATCTAAGATAGAGGTAAGGAGAGCTGTTCTCCCAGAAGGTCATGAGTCTTTGATCCTGTTCTCCCCAGACAGCAGTGGAGGAGAGTGGAGCATTGGATAATTTAAGGCAGATTCATGACTAGTAAGGGAATGCAAAGTCATAGAGTCATACAGCACAGAAACTGACCCTTCGGTCCAACCAGTCCATGCTGAACAAACTAACCTAGTCCCACTTGCCTGCTCCTGGCCCATATCCGTCAAACATTTCTTCTTTATGTACTTAACAAGATATGTTTTAAACGTTGTAACTGTACCTACATCCATCATTACCTCTGGAAGCTCATTCCACACATAAACCACTCTCTGTGTAAAAAGTTGCCCCTCATGTCTTTCTTAAATCGTTTTCCGCTCACACTAAAATATGTCCCCTAGTCTTCAAATCCCCCATCCTAGAGAAAAGACACCTGTCATCCACCTTATCTTTGCCTCTCATGATTTTATAAACCTCTATGAGGCCACCCCTCAACCTCCTCCACTCCAGTGAAAAAGTCCCAGCCTCTCCCCATAACTCCAACCCTCCATTCCTGACAACGTTCTGGAAAATCTTTTATGAACCCTCTCCAGTTGTCGGATGAGGTAGAAGTCTGGAGTAATCGGATCGAGTATGTTCTTATTGTATGGTAGAACAGACTAGAGGGGCCAAGTGGCCAACATCTGCTGCCCTTAAATTGGATGCGCTTCTCATGTGTTCTGTGATTTGTTGTGAAGAGACACTGCTGTGAGAAGTCACTTGCTCCTCCACACTCTTAACACTTCATTTTTTTATAGAGGCGGTGAGTTAACATTCAGTTTGAATCCTGACTCAGGAACCAACCTCGAATACAGGAACCACGAGACTTGTCACACTCATTCTGAAGTCAACTTCAAGGATAACGCAATTTACTCGCATGTAGCTATTGCTTGAGTTGATAAATGGCTTCTTTAAATGTAGAGAGGCTCCCACTGAATATACAAAATATTCAGTACATCAAGCAAGCTCTGCTATTAGATTGCAGAGCAATGACACTGCCTGTGTGTCAATTGGCAATATGACACAGCGGGGTTATGTTTTGGAGACTGTAAGGGACTTCAGATGCTGGAAGCCAGAGTCAATAGAATTTGAAGCTGGAAAAGCACAGCAGGTCAGACAGCATCCAAGGAGCAAGAAAGTCAACATTTCGGGCCGAAACCCTTTGTCAGGATTGGGGAGGGGGAGAGGGAGGGTGGTGACCAGAATTAAATAGAGGGAGGGGTGTGGGGCTGGGGGAAGGGTAGGTGGATGTGGGGTAGGGGGTTATTGTGATTGGTCAGTGGGAAGGGTGGAGCGGATAGGTGAGTAGGGAGATGGACAGGTCAGGGAGGTGAGGAGGAGGGGAAAGGGTGGACATGGGATAAGGCTGGGGGGTTTTTCTAACCTCTCCCTTCCCTTCCTGGACCTCTTCATCTCCCTCTCCTGAAACTGACTCACTACTGACATCCATTTCAAACCCACTGACTCCCACAACTACCTCGACTATACCTCCTCTCACCACCATCCTGCAAAAATGCGATCCCATACTTTCAATTCCTCTGCCTCCTCTGCATCTGCTCCCAGGACGAGGTGTTCTACTCCTGGACATCCCAGATATCCTCCTACTTTAGGGACCATAATTTCCCTCTCCTCTGTAATTAAGAATGCTCTCAACAGCATCTCCCCCATTTCCCATGCTTCTGCCCTCAAACCCTTTACCCCCCCAACAAGAATAAGGATAGAGTCCCCTTAGTCCTCACATACCTCCCCACCAACCTCTAAATACAATGCATTATCCTCCGACATTTCCGCCACCTACAATCAGACCCCACCACCAAAAATATATTTCCCTCCCCACCCCTGTCTGCTTTCCACAGGGACCATTCACTCCGTGACTCCCTCATTAGCTCCACACTCTGGGTTCGACCCCCGCCCCATGGTAGGGGATCATGGAAGGTGTGGCTCGTAGTGTGGTCAAACAGAATGAGCATTGGATATTTTAAGGCAGATTTATGACTAGTAAGGGAACCCAAAGTCATAGAGTCATAAAGCTCCACACTCTGCACCAATTTCACCACTACACCCCCAGATGCCTATCCCTGCTACCGCGAGAGGTGCAGCATCTGCTCCCGCACTTCCCCCCCTCACCTCTGTCCAAGGCCCCAAATGATCCTTCCAGATCCAGCAGAGATTCACCTGCACCTTATCCAACCTGATTTGTTGTATCCATTGCTGCTGGTGTAGTTTCCTGTTTACTGGGGGGACCAAACGCAGACTAGGGGACTGGTTCGCTGAGCATCCGCACCTGCAAGCACCAACCAACCCGACCTTCTGGTTGCCATCCATTTTAATTCCCCCTGCCACTCCCCTAGTGACATATCCGTCCTCACCTTCCTCCACTGTCAATGGGGCCAAATGTAAACTAGATGAACAACACTTGATATTTCGCCTTGGGAGCTTACAGCCCATTGGCCTGAATATTGACCTCACCAGCTTCAAAATTCGTCCACCCCAGCCTTATCCCCTGTCCCACCTCCCTGACCTGTCCGAACCTGTCCATCTTCCTACTCACCTATTCACTCTACCTTCACACTGACCAATCACAATAACCCCCTACCTGCATCCACCTATCGCCATCCCACCTACCCTTCCCTCTGGCTCCCCCCCGACTCCCATTTACTTCTGGACTCCCCTCCCCCTCTCCAGAAAAGGGTTTCGGCCTGAAACGTTGACTTTCCTGCTTCTTGGATGCTGTGTGACCTGGTGTTATGTCTTTGTTTGCTTTGATATTTTCAGTCTGATTCTTAAGTGAAGTGTAACCCCTCGAGCAAATGTGAACGAGCTGCACCCCTGGGGAGAAGCAGCATCTATCCTTTTGAGTTGAACAGTGCAGTCTGAATGGAAGTGAAGACACTACTGCAGGGAGTTGTTGAGATTTGGAAATGCACTGCCGTAGAGGCAGTGTGGTGGAAGCTTCAGTCAGCAAGACTCTGGACAAGCCAATTTGAATGGAGAAGAACCAAAGGAGCAGGAGTCATTGGACAATTCTTTTGAAGAGCTGGTATCGAGACAATGGGCTGAATGACCTCCCCCTGTGCTGTGTCGTTCTCTGCAGAGCTGTCAGCATCCGCTGGAAGTTTCCAGAGAGGGTGGACAGGCAGGAGTTCACTCTTGGATGTGTTTTTGTTCCTCCACTGCCTCGGGCTCTGACCTTTGAGGGCTTGATGGTTGATTGGCAAAGCTGTGAAGGTCCGCACGTGTGGTTTTCCTGGCTCAGACATGCCCTAGGCCGACTTTGGTTTCGGTATGGGTGGAGGACTAATGGCAGGCCAAGCAGCGGCGAGCTGATCCACCTCGTTGGAGAGCCTAATGAGGGACCTGCACCCCCTCACCTCTACCCCTGTGGGAATCTTCAGGAAAGTGCAGGTGAAGGGATAGGTTTTAAAGTCTTGGAGAGGACACTAGTGGGGGTACCAACGGCTTGTAGGGAGAGTTGCCTTTGACCTTTTGACAATAAAACCCTGCCTTTCCTTCCCTCCCTATTATAAAAGCTTTAATAAAATGTGCCTGCTATCATATAGTCAGGCCCTGTTGTTGCTTTGTGATGCATAAATTGAAATAAAACTCTGCATTGAAAAAATTCTACACCAACACTTTAACCTCTGCTGTTTAAGCATGTCTGCCTGCTTAACCTTGTACTGGTGCCAGGAGTGGGTCTTGTGGTGCCACGATACTACCTCTTCCTCTGAGCCAGGAGGCCTGCGTTCAAATCTCTCTCCTACTCTAGAGTCTGCGTAATGACGACTCTGAAGAGGTTGATGAGAAAATAGAATCCCTACAATGTGGAAACAGGCCATTCGGCCCAACAAGTCCACACTGCCCTTCTGAAGAGCATCCCACCCTGACCCATTCCCCATAACTCAGCATTTCCCATGGCCAATCCACCTAAGCTGCACATCTTGGGACTACAGGAGGAAATGGCAGCACCCAGAGGAAACCCACACAGACAGTTGCCTGAGGGTGGAATCGAACCCAGGTCCCTGGTGCTGTGAGGCAGCATGCCACCCTGGCATGGGCTGAGTCATTCAGGAGGGTAACTGGCTCGCTTGAGCCAGAATTATTTCTTTAAATATGATGGGCAGCTTGCTAAATTCTGATACCTGCTCACCTTGAACCTGGCTTGCTGTTGGCGGGGGTGGGTGACAGATTTGTGGGCTAGACAGTCAAACAATTTTTTGTCATCTGCTACCGCATGGAAACCACGCCTAAAGAGGGCATTCACATCAGAGGTGCCCACGCTGACCTTGTGTCTGAATCTGGGAGCGTTGGATACCCTCTGTATTCAGTTCAAAATGATCCGATGGTGCAAACTGGCTAAACCGTGCTGGGTAGAGGGCTTGTGCATATATTTGTAGCTATGCTGCCCAGTACAGAACTCCTGACAGGTTTACAGTTAACCCTTGGCTTGCTGCCAACTGTAGGGAAGTCATTTAGTGTGAAATCCAGACTGATGACTGTTAGACCGATTCAGCACTCAGTTCATCAAACTGTGAGCTTCAGCTGAACCTAACTGTTACTATTAATGCCCTTGGTTGTCACAAGGCAACACAAGGTGGTGGAAAAAAAAACCCCAGCTAACTTCCTCTTTTCCTCCCCTCTGCCTCGGAACTTGGTGAGATGGTTTACTGGAGCGTGGCTGCCCTCGCGTATTTTGTATTTTTGAGGTTGTGTGCGAGAGAAAATGATCATTTACAGTAATTACTACAACTTGCAGCTGATACTAATGGGGGGGGGGGGTGGAAATAAAGGAAATACTTGCATTTTAACACACGTCAGAAAGCTTTAAACATGAATCAAGTTTGTTTTAGTTTGCCAAGGACTTGCTGCACAGGCAAATTTCACAGCCGTGAGTATAAAAGCCTTGAGGGGAATATTCAGTTAAACTTTATAAGTAAGACTTCATCAGGGAGTTCCAAGCAAAACGCCTGAATCTTCTTGATGCCTGATCTTAAGGGTTGGATCTTCCCTCCTTTGAGCCTACACGGTGCAGGTGAATAGTCAGTCACTTCCCCCAAATTGTCCCTGGAGGGCAAACTTCCTGCATGATTAAGGAGAGCAGATGAATGCTATAACTTCTCTGTCCCTGAAGTTGTAAAACCTCTCTACAACTTCATAAAAACTATGACAAAATGTCTCTCGGCTGCCCGGGTCTCCATTGTCACAGGAATTAACTGTCAGTCATCATCTAACTGGTGCATTCTCTGTGGCAACCTGTCTACCTAAGGGAGTCCACCTGCCAACCAATCAGCACTCTTCTCTCATACTGTTGAAACAAGCGAGCTTGTTCTCCCTTTTTAGAGACAAATAAAAAGCTGCAGATGCTGGAATCCAAGGTAGACAAACAGGAAGCTGGAAGAACACAGCAGGCCAGGCAGCATCTGAAGGGAAGAAGCAGTCAATGTTTCGCATATAACCGTTCTTGAGGACTGAAGTCCTCAAGAAGGGTAATACGCGAAACGTTGACTGCTCCTTTCATCCAGATGCTGCCTGGCCTGCTGTGTTCTTCCAGCCTCCTGTTAGCCTGATTCTCCCTTGTTTACAGGTTTAACTCCTGAACTCACAATAAATGAACCCAAGCTTGCAGCTGCCTGCTACTTCAACACTTGACCACTTTCCTTGGTCAACATGTGTGTGTCGTGGACTTGCTATATTTCTCTGGTGAGGCTCAGCACAAGTTCAAGATCAGCGTCTCATTTCCCACCTGGGAACGCTGCTGCCTTCAGGACTCAATCTCCATTTCAATAATTTTGGACCCTGAACGCATCATTGCACATCTTTTCCTCACGCCCACGCCTCAGGCCCTGTCATGACATGGCTGCTTTCAGCACAGTTAAGCCGTTTTCACCTACTCATTGTCCCCATTTTGAGCTCTCCTCCTTCTCTGACTTACTGTTATTCATCCTTTTGTCTGCCTAACTTACTTTCTCTCTCTCTCTGAGCTCCGTCTCCACCAATCCACTTACCCTTCTCCCCTTCACACCGTCTTCAGAATATATACCATCTATGTCTAACTGCAATCAGTTCTGAAGAAGGGCCACTGGACCTGAAACTTTAATTCTGCTTTCTTTCCGTAGACGCTGCCCAACCTGCTGAGTTTCTCCAGCAGTCTCTGTTTTTGTTTCAGATCTATATCATCTATAGTTCTTTGTTTTCGCTTTGCCCCCACATAACAGGTTGTTTACCCTTTGGAGTTTCTTGCAAGATGTCCTGATTTGGGCAAAGCTAACAGCTTTATCAAAATGTATCTGCTTTTCAGCAATATGCAAGCTCTTTACAACTAAATGACAATTAAACATTTAATTGGAGAAATTTACTTCTATTCAGTTAGACATAATAATTGTTAAACTTGCAAAGGTTACCTGATTGTCTTGCTGAATAATAACTGTTTAATCATGATTGCAGTTTGATATTGACTTGGGGTGGTGAGATAGACAAACGATCTGTAACTATCATTCTGTTAGCTCTCATAACACAAGGATGAGATGTGGGTCATACAGTACTGAACAATTCATTGATTTTTTAAAAAAATAGTTCCTTGTCCTTACATATGTACACTGCAATCATAGGCACTTGAGTCTGGGCTCAAGCTAAGCAGTTTGGGTACTCCATAGCAAGCCTCCCTCAGTGTCATGCTGCTAAAGGACAGACCTCAGTAAGATGGAGACTGAGCGCTTTATTCCAGTGGATCACATGATAATGTCACGATCATGTCCCTTAAAAGGTATGTTGTACATGTGCTGCAGGACCTAACACAACAAATGTGTGCTGAGAAAATAGGAACTGGAATAGGCCAATTAGCACTTAAGGCCTGTGTACAGCCTGGGAGTTCCCCGTCCCAAGGTGTCTGATTGCGGACATTCTGCTTCATCTGTAAACATGCAACCTTCAACGTTTGGGGAGTTGACCTGTGAACAAGGGAGGATAAGATCACTTGTGTCAGTGTGCTGTACGTCAGTTCCCAGATACTTGTGCAGGAAGCTCTTGGCTTCCTCTTGCCTGGGTTTGATAATGAAGAATACTTTCCGTTCCAGTTTATTCCTTTTGAAAGGACAGTAGTAGCTGAATGGTTAAGCTATCCACTCATTATAGATTTCTGGACAATTTGACGATATTAACAGGTACCTCAACCTTCATCACATATTAGGACTCACGCACTGGGGAAAGACTGTGCCTGGTATGGGATGGTACAATTGGGATCATCGTCAGTGGGCTAAGGTGCGGGTGTTCACTTTTCCTGAAAGCCCCAGGCTGGGATGTTTCCCAGGCTGACGCGTGACTGAATGGTGATCTGTCGAAGGTTACATCAGACAACACTTTCTGCACAGGAAGGGGACAAGGTATTTATTGTCAATTCAGTTCTGGAAAGACTGTGCCTAATGCATTTTCTTGACAAGACTGAGAGACCCAGTTATGCTTGAGAATCAGTGCGCATGAGAACCTGGGTACAAAGCAGTAAACGAGCTGCAGGGAAATGGTGCAGAAATGTTTGTAGTTTAGGGGTAGGAGTAAGGAAACCATGTAGTTCATTCATGTCACAACTCAATACTTTGTGCAGTGGCTTATCTACAAATCTGTCCCTTGGAGGAAAAAATGTCAAAATTGCAGAAGTTAATGGGAAGCCATTCTCAATGTAAGTGATAGCATGTGGGAAAAGCTTTGTGTGGGCAGTGCTGAGTATTTTCATTTTGCAGTCGCAAGCTGCAGTGCAAACGGTATTTCAGATTGCTACATAGACACAGGAAGAGAAAGCTACATTTATGGTTCACTGATGAAGTTTACTTTGACCCTGTACTTGTGCAGTCAGTTCTTAGATAAGTGAATAAAGTTGCTGCCAAAGGCAATGCGGAGATCCATCACTTGCAGATTGGAGAAATAATCACCATGAAAATTAAATCTTCAGTAAATCTGATGGCCAGTGTGACTGCTGCATCTCTGATTGGGGCCCTTCACGTCACTGTTCAATCTTCAAAGATTCTTTGCTGTTTATCTGAACTTTTGAGATTGTGAGCTGGATAATGATGATGACGTAGCAGCATCAGTGAAGCATTGCTTGGAAAGTAAATAATTTCTTCAGATCTCTTTTCTCAGTTTCCAGTAGTTTAAAATAACGGTGTGCCCATTTAAGACAGAGGTGAGGAAACCTTTTACCCCCCACAGAGGGCTGTGAGTCTGTCAAATTCCTTCCTTCAAAAAGTCAGTGGATGCAGAATCTTTAAATCTTTTTAAAGGCAGGGGGAGATATTATCAGGTTATTGGTGGGGGGGGGCGGCACGCGTGGATATGCAGGAATGTAGAGTTGAGGTTAAAATCAGATCAGCCATGATCTTACAGAATTGCAGAGCAGATTTGAAGGGCCAAGTGGCCTACTCTCATTCCTTATTCGTATGTTTTATAAAAAGCTGCACAACCATTACTTCCAGGGCTGGTCTTGGAAGCATCAGGTGCAGGATGTGACTTTTTTTTTAGGACTTGCTTTTAGGTCAGTGAGATGGGCCTGATTTTAAAAGTGGCCATGAAGCCAGGACGAGGGGCATTAATACGATGGTCCGACGCTTCCTTCTGCCTGTGCGATGTGCCACTGTTTTAACTGGCAGTGTCTCCAGCAGTGTTGGTGTGCCTGCCCCAGGCACTGAGGCACATTCTCATTGATATCGAAATCATAGAATGGAATCCCTACAGTGCTGAAACAGGCCATTTGGCTCATCGCGTCTGTGTTGCCCCTCCAAAGAGTGTCCTAGCCAGACTCCGTAACCCTGCATTTCCCATGGCTAACCCACCCAGCCTGCACACTATGGGCCAATTTAGCACAGCCACTCCACCCTAACCTGCCCATCTTTGGACTGTGGGAGGAAACCGGAGCACCTGGAGACACAGGGGTAATGTGCAAACCGTTGCTGGAGGGTGGAATCGAACCCGGGTCACTGGCGCTGTGAGGCAGCAGCGCTAACCATAATAGGGCTTGGGATCCAACTGCTACTGGAGGCAATGGCCTAGTGGTATTATTGCTAGACTATTAATCCAGAAACCCAGGTAATATTCAGGGAACCCAGATTCAAACCCCGCCATGGTAGATGGTGGAATCTGAAATTAATAAAAAAGAATCTGGAATTAAGTATCTAATGATGACCGTGAATCCACCGCCAATTGTCGGGGAAAACCCATCTGGTTCATTAATACCCTTTAGGGAAGGAAAACTGTCCTCCTTACCTGGTCTGGCCCACATGTGACTCCAGACCCACAGCAATGTGGTTGACTCTAAACTGCCCCTTGGGCAATCTGTCAATCAGTCAATCTGTGGAACTATTTACGCTGGATGGACTTGTATTTCTGTAGTGCCTGTCATGTAACTGACATCTCAAAGCATTTCACATCCAATGACATACTTTTGACATTGTTGTCAAAATGCAGGAAAGACCACAGCCAATTTTGCCACAGCACGTCCTCCACTAATAGCAATTTGATAAGAGCAGTATGTGTGTCAAACCATTGGGTCTGTTCTGTCATTCTAGATTGTGGTCCTCAATGGCCCTTCTGCGCACCATCTCCCTGTCCCTTAAGGCCATTATTCTTCAGAAACCTATCAATTTCTGTCCTAAAACGTGCTCGGTGATTGAGTTTCCACAACCCTCATGGGGTGAGAATTTCCAAAGATTCACCACCCTCTCAGTGAAGAAATTCCTCCTTAGATTAGCCCTAGATGGCCTGCCCCTGGTCCTGAGGTGATGTGCCCTGGTCCTAGAGTCACCAGCAAAGGGAAGCATCCTATTTCCAGTCACCCTGTTAGAATTTTCTAAACTTCAGAGAGACCATCCCTTATTCTTCAAAACTGGAAAAAATGCAGAACCAGTTCCCTCAATCCTCCGTCATAAAACACTTCCTCACCTAGTATATCCTTCCTTAGATAAGGAGAACTCCAAGCGAGGTCCCATACAATGGTAGCAAGACATAGGGTCAGAAACAGGCCCTTCAGCCCATCAAGTCTGTGCTAATCAAAAATAAGCGCCTAACTCTTCTAATAAAGGCAAAATACTGCAGGTGCTGGAAATCTGACGCAAACTCAGAGAATGCTGGAGAAACTCAGCAGGTCCAGCAGCATCTGTGGAGGGAGGAACAGAGTTAGTATTTAGAATCTGGCAGAGGTCATAGAAGCCTGCTGCACAGAAAAAGGCCCTTTGGCCCATTGGAGCTACACCAGTCAAAAACAAGCAGCTAAATTATTCTATATCTGCATGTATACTTTTGTAGTCCAACATCCTTGTGATGAATAAAAACATACTGTTTGCCTTTCTCATTGCTTGCTGCAATTCTGATGATATTTAATTTACTTTTGTCACATGTACCAAGATACAGTGCAAAGTAGTGTTTGGGAATAATCATACCTTACATAAGTATATCAGGGTAAGAGAACAGAATGCAGAATATATAGTGTGACAGAGAAGATGCAGAGAAGGATCAACTGTAATATATGAGAGGTCCATTCATAAGTCTGATAACAGCGGGGAAGAAGCGCTTCTTAAATCTGTTGGTACATGCTGTTAAATTTTTGTACCTTCTGCCTGATGGAAGAGAGTATAACTGGGGTGGGAGGGGTCTTTGATTACGTTGGCTGCTTTCCCGAGGCAGTGGGAAATGTAGATGGAGACAGTGGATGGAAGGCTGGTTTGTGTGATTGTCTGGGCTGCATTCACAACTCTCTGTAATTTCTTGCAGTCTTGGGCAAAGCAGTTAAGAAGGGTCTAGGCCCAAAACGTCAGCCTTCCTGCTCCTCTGATGCTGCTTGGCCTGCTGTGTTCATCCAGCTGTATACCTCGTTATCTCAGATTCTCCAGCATCTGCAGTTCTTGCTATCTCTCGCCCATACCAAGATAATACGTTTTATGTGATGGTGAGTGAAGGATAATTATTAGCTAGGACATCCCTGCTGTTCTTCACAGTAGTGGCCAAGGCTTTTATTGGCATCCACCTGAGGGACCGTCATGTAATGTCTCATCCAAAAGCTGGTTCCTCTGCCAGTGCAGCAGTCCCTCAGCTTTGGATCAGCCTTGACTGCTGTGCTGAAGCCCTGAGGTGAGACTTGAACCAAGAATGTTGTGACCCAGAGCAAACAAGTCCCAACTGAGAATTTTTACATGAATTGAGAGGGTGCAAGTATGTTTCAGATTGAAATGAGCCACTGATTCAGTGTGATTCAGGGTATTTCCTAATCAACCCATTCAGAGAGACATTATTACACACCTCTGGAGCAGGCGATATTGACCCCAGGCCTCCTGGCTCAGCGGAAGAGACACTACCACTGCACTACAAGACCCCACTAGTTGCGCTAAAATCTTTTGACGAACTAACATCATCTGTTTCTTGTTGAGCTCCTGATTTTTGGCAACTCTTTTGTAAAGTTTTACGACTCACTAAACATAGTGACACAGGAATTTGTATCTGTCTCCCATCATACCCAATATTATTTATTGATGTGTGTTGGAGTGAATGCTAAACCTTCTTAGTTCTTAGAGGGAATTTTGAAATAAATTCCTCAGATTTAGTGAAACCATAATTGTACTTGACGTCCATGTTGTTGATTTCACAGGGAATAATCTGTTGCATCTCCTATTCTGCCTGGCCAGATTGTCAGCTAAACATGCATTTCCCTCCTCCCTTCTCCCTCCCTATAGCTTTTCTCGACTCCATTCATCTTCTGCTTAATTACTGTTGCTTATTACAACCAAATTTATTACAGGATTGTATCCTGCTTTGGAGACAGTTCAAAGAAGTTCTGTCCACTGATTCCTGGGATGCACAGGTTCCCCTTATGAGGAAAGGTTGAGTAAGTTAAACTCCATTTCACTGGAGGTGGAGAATGAGAGGTGATTGTGTGGAGACACGAGGGTCCCCCACCAAGTTGCATGCTGAGAGGATATTTCCCCTCATGGGGGAATCTGGAACCCGGGTTCGTGGTTTCAAAATAAAGGGTCTCCCATTTAGGACGGAGATGAGGAGGAATTTCGTCTCAGGATTATTAACCTTCGGAATTCTCTATCCCAGACAGCAGTGGAGACTGGGACATTGAATATATTCAAGGCTGCATCAGACAGAATTTGATTCTCAAAGAAGTCGAGGGTTATGAGGGTCATGCAGGATAGTGCAGCAACAATCAGCTCAGCTGTGATCTTATCGTGTCTGGGGTGGGAGGCTGGCGAGGGGATTGCTAGCGGGTGGCAAAAGGCTTTCTTTTATTTCTGTTTGTTATCCCAAGGAGAGGGAGTCAGTGGTAATTGTGGTCACATGGTTAGCCTTGAAGCCCAGAGACCGAGGCCAACGACCTGGGGACATGGGTTTGAATCCCACCATGATCAATGAAGGAGTTTCAATTCAATAAAAAGCTAACATGAGAGTGATCATGTACCTACTGCTAATTTTTATTTAAAACCAACCTGTTGGCCTGCCTACGTGTGATTCCAGAGGCATAGCAACGTGGTTGGCTCTTATTTGCCCTCTGGGTGACTAGGGATGGACGATAAATGCTGGCCTATCAATCAGCACCCACATTACATGAACAAAGATGTAAAAAGAGTGGTTGGAGGCTGGGGGCAGATGGTCAATGAAACAGGCATTCAGTTCCTCAATGTATGTGCAGAGTGACTGAGGCCTGGCTCAGAAAGCTATCCAGAAAGTCAAAATTGTTGAGTGAACCAAACTTAGCACCAGCCATACTTCTGATGTAGCTGCATAAAACCGTTACCTTTCTGTCCATTCATAAGAAGATGCAATTGGATCCCAGATAACAAGGTGTGGGGCTGGATGAACACAGCAGGCCAAGCAGCATCATAGGAGCAGGAAAGCTTGACGTTTCGGGCCTAGACCCTTCTTTTGCCACTCAGTATTCAATGTTTCTCTACACAGCATAAAGACCGAAATGGAAACAATCCTAACTGCTACACTTGTGCCTCACCCACTGGTACATTTGTGTACACAACACAAACATCTTTTCTGTTCCTTGCTGGACATTCTCACTTCTAAGAACTTGGCTTGTCTGCTTGAACTGGGTGCGACGATTCTTAGAAACTCAGATAAGTCCTGAAGGGTGGAAGTGCTCACTGTTTTAAGAGAATTTCTGTTACAACCTGGTGCAAGGCAAGCCTGATACTCTGTGTTTCTCTGTAGCTCGTAGCCGCAGCCTCAGGAGTTTGCAATTCTTCCAGCTCTCTGGCTAACCTCTTGTTTAAACTATGGCTTTGTGAGTCATTTTGTTTTTCGAACCTGCAAGCTATTGTGGTCTATAACTAAGGAAATTCAATCCTGCTCCAAGTGGCTACTCCACTGTTTTTAAGTGCCTTGATCCCAGAATGTTGGTGTTTTTCATCCACTTGATTTGCATTAATCATCCCGGATAGCTGAAACAAGTTCCACACTCAAGTACTGAAAATAATTTCCATGGAAAACCAAAAAAAAAACAGCTTGTACTTTTCATCTTCTTACAGGCCCTTGAATTATGGGGAATATTTGTGAGACACAACATGCCCATTGGAACCGCTGTAACATGGGGAAGCTGAAGTGCTGTAATGCCCACAGGGCTCTGATTTACCAGGAAACTCTCCCCTTTTTACTGTCTGCCTTGGGTCTATCAGAGGGATTTGTTACTAATCAACTGGCCTGGGCACATTGTGAATTTACCTTCTTTGACCATCAGGTCCTGGAGTGGGGTCTGAACCCAGACCTTTGGCTCAGAGGCAGGAATGTCTATATCTTGCCATCTATATAACATCTTTCAACAAGCCACAGAACACCCCAAAGAGCTTGACAACCAGTGAGGTACTTCTTTGACGTGCAGTCACTGTTGCAAAGTAGGAAATGTGGCAGCCAATTTTTGCACAGCAAGCTCCCAAGAACAGCAATGAGAACATGACCAAATAATCATATTTGAGGTGACGTTGATTGTGTGGAAAATATTGGCTAGGGTACTGAGGGGGTAACTTCCTGCCTGTCCTTTGGATCTTTGACATCCACACAATCAGATAAATGGGGCCTTGGTTTAACATCTCATCCTAAAGCCGGTGCAGCACTCACACTAATGTTTTGCACCAAATTATGATTGGGATGTGAGCGCAACAGAGGGTGAATAAGAGGCCACAGTTCTTTCATTTTAAACAGACACATAAATTCTGAATTACTTCCAGATCCCTGTAAAGATAAGCCACCCCAGTCAGTCTGACGTAATCATCGGTGCGAGCTGTCTGGCAAAACCAAACCTCACAACTGATGTAAAACCTAGTGCAGCCAAAGTTCCATGTTCCGTTCATCGTCGGAAACTGACAGTCGTTAATCTAAACCATACTCCTGTACATAGACAATGCAAAGACTTGCCCAGAAATGGATGCTCATGCAACAATTCTACACCAGTTTGTTCAGCTGAGGAATGTTTTTGAAGCAATGAGTAGTTTATAGAGGCACTCATGTCCTCAGAATTGAACTACACTGCGGTGTCTGGGCTTTACCTCCTGTAGGGTAATTATACCTTGTACAGCAAATGGCCCCCATAACATCACAACTAGATGCAGCTAACATGGTGTTGAAAGATTTAATGGAGGTTTATTACAGCTCCTGATTTGTTCAGATATTACATTCACAGGCACTTCAGGTGTCTCAGCTGATATTAAGCTATTCAGTTACAAACTGTAGCATGCTTTCACCAAGGGTCATGCTTCAAGTGGCTTCCAGTTAAGATAGAGTGCGAGATTTTTCTAGCTTCTGGTCACAGGCTATGATGCTATCATGAGTATAGCTGTTAAAGGTGTACTGACAAACTGACCCATGAGACAGAACAGGGAAGATCCAAAGCATTTGATAGTACAGTATTTTGAGGCACCAAGGTTTCTGCGGTAACAAGGCGTGGGGCTGGATGAACACAGCAGGCCAAGCAGCATCATAGGAGCAGGAAAACTTGACGTTTCGGGCCTAGACCCTTCATCAGGCCCAAAACGTCAAGCTTTCCTGCTCCTATGATGCTGCTTGGCCT
>JAHRHZ010000030.1:32393208-32493421 GCA_024137785.1 Ginglymostoma cirratum
CCACCATCCACCATCCACCAACCACCAACCAGCATCCACCATCCACCAACCACCAACCACCAACCACCATCCACCATCTACCATTGCAGGATTTGAGCCCAGGTCCCCAGATCATTACCTTAGTCTTTGGCTTAGCAGCCCAGCGGCAACAAAAATAAGACAATTCTTTGCAGAAATTTTTTTAAAGAAAGCAAAAGGAATAAGAAATGAGGAATGTGATGGAAATGTAGAAACTGGGAGCAGGATTACGCAATTCAGATATTCAAACCTGCTCCATCTTTCTCTTTGATCATGTATGATCCTCTATCTCAATGCCATATTCCTGCTTTCTCTCTAAACCCCTTGATGGTTTAAATAAATCTAAAAATATATCTGTCTTTTCTTTGAATATACACAGTGACCCAGCATCCACAGGCCTCTGTGGTAGTGAATTTCCACTGATTGACCACCCTCTGAGTGAAGAAATGTTTCCTCATCTCAGTCTGAAATGGCCTACTCTGTGTCCTGAGACAGTCACCCCCTGGTTCTAGACTCCCAAACCAAGGAAAACATCCAGCATGTCCAACCTGGATGGAGTTTAAACTGAAAGAGCTGTAGATGCTGTTCTGAGGAAGGGTCACCGGACCTGAAACGTTAACTGTGATTTCTCTTCACAGGTGCTGCCAGATTTGCTGAGCTTTTCCAGCAAGTTAGTTTTTGTTCTGGATAGAATTTATATGTTTCAATGAGATCCTCTCTCAATCTTCCAAATGTTAGTGAATACAGGCCCAAATGAACCACTCTGTCCTCATTGGACAGCCTTGTCAACCACTGTGATTCAAAAGGTATAGAAAGGTCCCAAAGTTTTTTAATACACTGGTGAATTAATTTACCGGAGCGTGGCCATTAGAGCTGTAAAAATGGGGGTGTGATTTGGAATACCCCCCACAAATCTGCCCTAGAGGAAGGAATATAAAAGCAGTTATACTCCACATTTCTGAGTTGGAGTTCAGAGGCCCAGGTTAGAAATGTGGAACTCCATCCAAGTGTAAAACAATGGGAGTGGAGCAGAAATCTGGCAGTGATTACCACTCGGAAGATTTGGCCTATTATTTTGGAATTAGAACCTCGTCCCCTGCACTCCTGTCTGGAACTAAAGTCACACCTTCCCCAGCCAATAGCTCCACCTGTGTGGTTTCCAGAAGCAGCTCCCACTCCATTGAGTGAGGGCTTGGTCCCTCCAGGTGACTCCATGCCAGTGTCCACACTTCTATTGATCCCGTATCTGATTGCCCTGAAGTCTGTGGGATGCGGGTGGGCACTGAGTCAGTTGGCCAACCCAGGCGGAGCATTCTGGTTTGTGCTGCAGTGTGTGGTGTTCTCTTCCCACAGATGCCCAGAGTGGGTGGCTGGAAGCAGCTGTCTGCCAGAAGGTGTTAATTTATACGGATTTAATGAGACAGCCAACATTGGAACAATCTGTGGCTTTAATAAGCAAGTAAAGTCATTCACTCTCATTAAAACAGCCGTGATGACAGAGAACAGAAATGTCTCCAATCCTTCTGGAGAATTAGTTACTGCCAGCCTCTGAATTATCCCCTTGTTCTGTTTGCTGTCTCTGCCCAACTCCATTTGCCAGTCTAGTTCTGATTCTAATGCATCCTTTTGTCACACTGTCGTCTCTGTTACCCATGCTGCCTTTTAGCTCCGAAGAATGACGGTGTATTTAGCCCAGGAACATTTGGCCTAACAGGTCCATGCTAGCATTCATGCTCCATTCACCTAACCTTGTCAGCCTATCTTTTTATTCCACTTGTGTGTTTATGTAGCTCCCCCTCAAATGCACCAGTGGAGGAGAGAAAGTTAGAGTGAGGTGGAAAAGGTGCTCCAAATCACAAAGGGCTTTGACAGAGTAAATACAGGGAACCTGCTTCTATTCGTAGATGGGTCAGAAGGCCAGAGAACTCTGATTTTAAGACAGTTGGCTAAAACAAAGGAAATAGGGTCCAGACGAGGAAAAAAGAAAATGTCTTTTATGCAGTGACTTGTCATGTCGTGGAATGCCTGAAAGTGTGGCAAAAGCAGATTCAATTATAACTTTCACAAAAGGAATCGGATGAGTTGCTGAGAGAAAAATTCACAGGGCCATGAGAGAGGAGAGTGAATTTGGGACTGATTGAGGCACTTTCTGTGACAATGGTTCCAATATTGTTACCTCTCTCTGCTTTATGGTGTTCGTATCTGTTTAAGCAGATCAGAAATAATAGTATTGGTCAGAAAGCTTAAGTGTCAGCAATAACATTTATTTACTATAGCAGAGCATCTCAAGATACTTCACAGAAAAATAATTGAACCAGAAATGACACAAAGCCACATATTAGGTCAGATTTCAGAAAGCTTGGTCAAAGATGTAGATTTTAAGGCAGAAATGGAAGGTGATAGAGAGGTTTAAGGAGGGAGGTGCTGAGCTTGGAAATGAAGATCCAACCAGCAGATATTGGAGTAATTCGAATTGGGCATGCTCAAGACATCAGCATGAGATGAACATAGGTGTTGCAGAGGGTACTGGAGCTGGAGGAGATGATAGAGATTGAGGTGGGGGTGGGGGAGAGGTGGACGTTGCTGAGGCTATAGAGAAATTCAGAAACAAGGATGAGAATTTTAAAACCAAGATGGTGTGTGATTGAAAGCCAATGCAGATCAATGAACGCAGTGATTATCGGGGAATGAAACTTGCTGTGAATTAAGACAAGGACTAGAATGTTGGGTGATCTTGGGTAGGGCGTTGGCGTCGAACCTGGAGGGTGTTGGTATAGTCAAGTCTGAAGGCAGGAATGAGGGTTGCACCAGGAAATGAACTGAGATGAACTGAAGGTGGGTGACATTGTAAAGATTGTGTTATAAAGCAGAAGTTGGCCACCCTCTGAGAATCAAAACTGAAACTCTGAAAGAGGAGCACCAATCTGTTAAAGGGCTGTGAAACGGGGTGTAACCTGTTTTTCAGCAACTTCTCGTGGTTAAGTAAAATAAATCCCTGGAGCTAACTCCACAGTCAGTAAGTAACAATTTATTTATCTAACGCTAACAGTGAACAAATTAACTATACTATTAACAAACTGAATAAATCCCTTTTAACTACTCGCTATTCCTGAATAACACAAGTGTCTAATGGTATGCTGTTCCAATAAATACATGTCGCACTTATATAACAAAACAATAGAATTTAGTCTCTCACAATTACAGCCAAGTTAAGCCTTCTGGAATGTTCTGTGACTTCTCCTTTGATTCTTCTGTCAGGAATGCTTTCTCTGCGAATTCTTCTGTCATGAATCTTGGCTTGGAGTGCCGTGATACCGTTGTGACTAGATGATGTTTTCTCTACGAGCTGAGAGCTGTTATCTGTAGCAGATGGCCGTTGGCTCTGCCGATTTTCCAACTGCCCCCTTCTTTTATGCCCCCGATGACATATCAATTTCTTACAATTGGATTGGTCCTAGGTTTTCAAAGCCATCAGATTCAAATTCGATGGGTTTTTAGTATCTAAGCGCTTGGTTCAAATTGATTGGCTAAATTCAAAAACCTGTTGTACTTTTAGAAATGCCACTTGGCCTACTAACTGTATGGCCTTTTGACACAAATGTTTCAATCTGGGGGCTCTCTGTAGTTGCAAACTTTCAAGCTGCTCACAGACATCTTCGAGCATCGAAAAAGCACAATCTTTCAAAGGGAACACACAATGCTTTCTCCCCGCTGGCATTTTACAAACACCAATATTTTACAAACACCAAATTCCAACGCCCTGCCTCCTAATCCACAAATACTCTACCCAACTTTGCAACAATGGAAATAAGCACAAACCAGCATTGAAAACCATTTTATTCTGAATGGTAGTCATTGGACTTGAAATATTAGCCGTTTCTCTTTCCACGGAGTTTCTCCAGAATTCTCTGTGTGCTTGCTTTAGATTTCTAGCCCCTGCAGTGCTTTGCCATTGTTCGAGTTTCTGTCTTTCTGAAGGCCTAAGGCATTCTCCTTGAAATTATTCAGTTCAGCCTCTTTGTAATAGTTTTGTCTGGGTCAGATCTGATACACAACATGTTAAAAGTTTACAACACTACCTTTACATGTAATGAACGGTGGGCTCGAGGCACAGCAAATCCACTTGTGTGTGATGTTTACAGAGAAGTCAGTACCTGCTAATCAGAGGTAAATCCTGTAGGGAGCCCACAATGTAACTGAAACGATCGTAGTGTGACCTCAGTTCAATGGAGACAGTGCTCCATTCTTGTTTCCTGGTGTCGTGTGAGTTCTGACCTTATTTCCACTGGTCGGCACCTGGGACTTTGAGGCACAGTAAGAGAACTTTTTTTCTTTACGAATTCACAGGATGAGCGCATCTCTGGCCAGGCAGCATTTATTGCCCCATTCCTAATTGCCCAGAGGGCAGTTCAGAGTCAACTGCATTGCTGTGGATCTGGAGTCATATGTAGACCAGGTAAGGATGGCTGTTTCCTTCCCTAAAGGGAACCAGACAGGTTTTTTCGGACAATCGACAATGGATTCATGGTCATCATCATTTTTTTAATATTGAATTCAAACACCACCATCTGCCATGGTGGGATTTGAACCTGGGTCCCCAGAACATTATCTGGGTCTCTGGATTAACAGTCCAGCGATAATTCCACTGGACCTTTGACTTCCCCTGTTGAGCAGAGTAATGACAACGAGGTTTATGTGGTAGGGAATGTTTGAACTGTAGGGCTGTGTAATACAAGGAGTGTGCTAATGGGATATCATCATAGGAAGTGATGCAGTGTCACATGAGTTTGTTTTTCCTTGCAGCCTAGATTCAGAGAATTGTTATGATGCAGCAAGAGACCATTCAGCCCATCACACCTATACCGTCTTGTTAAATGAGCATCAATACCTGGTGCCAATCTCCTGCCATTTCCCTTGCACATTACTTTCATCAAAATGCCTTAACTGAACCTGCCTCTACCACATTTCCAGGAAGTGCATCCCATACCCTAACTACTCGCTGAGTGAAAATATTTGTCCTCACATCATCCTTGCTTCCTTTTAAATCCAAGCTCCCTTGCTCTTATTTCTTTTAGGAGCAGGAGCACTTTCTCGCTAACTATTCTATCCTTTCTGGTCACAATTTAGAAGACTTCTGTCAGAACTTCTATGAAGCCACAATAAGATGCTTCCTAAATAATGTTGATGTTTTCCTTATCTCAGCAGAGGCTGTTCATTTTCTTTAGCAACTTGAGACCAAGAATATTATACAGGTTTCACAGAGCTTTTCATTAGTTGGAATCAGGTCTCACAGATCCATGCCCAGCTTTACAAAAATAATGGTGCATTTAAAGGGACTTTGCAGCTATTAATGCACAGTGCAAGTTTCAGCTGTCATTGTTATCTCAGGGTTTGCAAGCATAAAATAATGTCTGGTCCCACACAGGTTGGAGAACCCTGGTCTAACTTTGACAGAAGACCTCTGGCCCATACGCTAGCATGATCCTGGTGTTCCCGTAGCTGGTCATTTTAACACAGCGTCCTGCTCACATGCCCACATGTCTGTCCTCCACACACTACAATGCTCCAGTGAATCACAGTGCAAACAGGAAGAACAACATCTCATCTTCAGATGTGGCACTTTACAGCCTTCTGGACCTAATATTGAGTTCAATGCCTTCAGATTGTAAACCCCCTCCCATTCCTTCCCTTTCGTTTAGTTTTACTTGTGACATTCTCTGTCACCATGTCCTCTCTCCCCTCCCTGCATTCCAGTGGTATCGCCTGTTCTTTTCCATCTGGCAGTCGGGCAAACCGTTGTTCTCACATTCTGATCACGTAATCTGAATTATCGGCACCCTTTCTCCCCAGCACTCCACTCCCTCCGCCAAGTATAGCATAAATGCTACCCCGTCCACACTTCACTTCAGCTCTGATGAAGCGTCATCTAGACTCGAAGCGTTAGTTTACTCTCTCTCCGTGGATGCTGCCTGACCCCTGTGATCTCCAGCACTTTGTTGATTTCAGTTCAGATTCCAGCATCTGCAGTAATTTGCTCCGAGCTGTCTAACATTGTCTTTTCCAATATTATTTGATTTCATAGTAAACTGGTGTTAAACTGGTTTTTGGAGTTGTGTTGAGAGAAGAAATTAAGATATTGCAGCAGTATTCTTATGCTCTCTGAATGTAACACAAAGGAGGTGCTGATCATGGATTCAGTTTACTTGAAGTTTTCTGGTGGGTTTATTTACGGAGAATTTAATGCACGCGCTAGTATAATCTCATTCTCGCATGTTGTAAATCACAGTCCTTCAGGATTGTGTGGCGCTGTGGCTCACTTGGTTAAAGTGCTTACCTTGTGCACAGGAGGTCCTGAGTCCAAATCCCAATGGTGCCTAGGGCTTCTGTTGAAGGTGTCTAGTTCAAACTTCTCACAAATAGCCTGAGTTTGCTGATGCCTAAGGGCACAGCTGGCATGCTACCTGTGTTTGCCTTAAGTGTGTTATTATATTCGGGGCAGCATGGTGGCTCAGTGGTTACACTGCTGCCTTGCCTGGGTTCGATTCCACCCTCAGGTGACTGTCTGTGTGGAGTTTGCACATTCTTCCTGTGTCTGTGATAACAAGGTGTGGGTCTGGATGAACACAGCAGGCCAAGCAGTATCATAGGAACAGGAAAGCTTGACGTTTCGGGCCTCGACCCTTCATGAGAAATCTCCTTGCTCCTATGATGCTGCTTGGCCTGCTGTGTTCATCCAGCCCCACACCTTGTTATCTCGGATTCTCCAGCATCTGCAGTACCTTTTATCTCTTCTCATGTCTGTGTGGGTTTCCTTCCCACAGTCCAAAGATGTGCAGGTTAGGGTGGATTGGACGTGCTAAATTGCCTGTAGTGTTCAGAGAGGTGTAGGTTAGGTGGGTTAGACTTAGGGAAATGTAGGGGCAAGGGGAATGAGTCGGGGTGGGATGCTCTTTGGAGGGGCGGTGTGGACTTATTGGGCTGAATGGCCTGTTTTCACACTGTAGGGATTCTCTGATTCTGTGATCTTCTATTAGGTTAAAACGCAGGTGACGTGAGAATGGTTTAAACTGTAGATATAACCTAAGGCTGTTGCTCACTCCAAAGCTCTGCAGCAAGTGGTAGTATCATGTTGTATAAAGAGGTTATTATTTTCCCAGGCTTATAGGTGAGTGCAACATAGACTTATTGTATAAGATGTCAGCTGGAATTGAGAGAACAATGGGTTCCTTTAAAATTGCCAGGAAATAAAAAGCTGATGAGCAATCTTCTGACTGTAACTTTCCTTTCATGTGAGAAGAGATAAGAACTAACCTCAATGTTCTGCAAACAAATCCTCAGCGAGGTTCGAAAGTTTATTTAGAGACAAAACACCTGCAGACGCTGGAATCCAAGATAGACAAACAGGAACAAAAACAGAAGTTGCTGGAAAAGCTCAGCAGGTCTGGCAGCATCTGTGAAGAAAATATCAGAGTTAAAATTTCACTTCCGGTGACCCTTCGTCGGAAAAGGAGGCTAGAAGAACGCAGCAGGGTAATACCCGAAACATTGACTGCTCCTTTCCTCCAGATGCTGTCTGGCTTGCTGTGTTCTGTTTGAAAGTTTATTGGTCATTTCCTGAACACACACTGTTGTAGATGGCCATCCTGCTCCCTATTTATGTAATCTACTCCACCTGCGTAGGCCCCTTACTCACATGTCCAAACTTCATAGCTCCAAAGAAAGCACACCCATTTGTTCAGCTGTCTGGGTCATTAGCTATGGAATCCCCTCTCTGTTCCTTTCTCTTCCCCCTCTCCTTGGCTTTAAGTTAGTCCTTAAAAAGTGCCACCTTGACCAATCTTTTGGTCCCCACTCACAATGTCACCTCACGCATGTGTCTAATTTGGTCTGAAGACTGTCCTGTGAAGTGCTTTGGGATATTTTACTGATTGCTACATGATGGCAAGTTGTTGGTGGGATGTCTTGCTTACTGACAGCCAAGAGGAGGTGATGGTGAGCGGTGCAGGGAAGTGGTGGGGGAGAGCTCTCCAATCCCAGCATGCACTTGGAAAGCTACCTTCAACGCCCCCTTGCTTACAGGCTTGTTAAAATACGGCCGTCCCTTTGCAGAGTCAGAAATGGAAGTGTTGGAATCCTGGAGTGGAACCAGTAGGTTAATGTTCCAATATATTTGGGCCCAGCTACGGTGGATTTTAGGGCTGGGCTGTACCATTGGGAGAGTATCGGGGATCGATGGGTAGAAATTAATTCTGTCCCTCTCCCCCTGTGGTGGGTTTGGTGATGAGGTGGGGCCGAGTAGGTGAGGCAGTTATTTGGACAGGCGGACATTAGCGAGTGACCCCTATCCTTTTGGGCCTCCATTCCAATGAAGCTTATGTCAGGGCGGCTTGTCAATGTTGGGGTATGGGGGCACGGAGTTCGTGGGGTTTCAAAGACAAAGAGGGAACCTCTAATGCTCTGCAAGGTGACTGATGATAATGGAGATTGAATTTTATTCCAGCCACGGACGTTGTAATGTTCAATCTCATTAAATGAAGTTTGCAAATAGTATTTCTGCTTGGCATTGGTGTAGCAATGGTGCAGAAGCAAATGTAGCAGGAGTGCATTTCAGTAATTGTGTGCGAACTCTGTTGTTTGGAAGAGTCACCTAATTAGTTCAGAATAAGAACGTAAGAAATAGAACCTGGAATAATCCATTCATCCCATTAAGCCTGCTCTGCTATTCAATATAAATCTGGTTTATCTTCTGCCTAAACTCCATTTTCTCTTTGGCTCCACATTTCCAGTCGCTGTTTGTGGCTGTGCCCACCTGAACCTTCTGGAATGGCCTGAGTGAACTCACCGGCACCAAACTTTCTTTTGGTGCTAACCTAAGACCCGGGTACAAAGTGGGAAAGGATGCCCACACAAAGTCTTTAGCAGAAGGGATGCTCAATCATAATTTTAAAAAAAAGCATGACTTTATTATATTGTACTTAATAGCCAGGAACAAATTACAGCAGATGCTGGTATCTGTACTGAAAACAATAAATGTGTCTAGACGTGAAATGTTAGCTTGCTCTCTCTGCTTGGATGCTGCCTGACCTGCTGTGATCTCCAGCATTTATTTTTTCAGTACTTAATAGCTAGTTATATTACATCTGAACTATAAGAGAGTCATTTGCAGACCTCATACTAGACTTCAGAGTAAGTACACATTACTGTTAGCCATTGAACTTAGAACTGGTGCCAAACAGAACTAGAATGGAACAGCAACAACTGGAGATCTCATCCCAGGAGCAATCCTTTACATCCTGATAGATGATGATGCCACTTAACCCTTTCAGATATTAATAGTTTTCTGCTACAATGTTGCTCGATTCCCAGAGAGATCATAAATATATCCATCCCAGCCTTGAAGTTGTTTTAACGTGGAGCAACCACAACAGTCTGGACAAGAGAATTTCAAAGATCCTTCTGACTGAAGTGATGTCTCCCTTTCTGATTGGTTGACCTAGTACCTGAGTCAGTATCTGTGTGTTTCTGACTCCCATAGCCGGGGTGTAACAACCTCCCAGTGTCTCCCCCGTCAAATTCCACTCCCCTTCCCCACCCCATGTTGCAAGGGGATGAGCGTGCAAGTTTCTCTCTTACATTTAGGGGCTGCAGCCGTACATGTGGCTTACACACCAGATTTCCATTCACCCTTATTCTCTTCCTGTCTTTTCTGTTACAGGAGCTGGGAATCCAAACTGTAAAATTGCTGTTGTCATGGGCAAGACAGAAAATAAGGACCTTCCCAGGTTTGGAACAAAGAGATGAGCGCTTGGTCCAATGAAACGTTAAGATTCAGAAGGGTTTATTTTCCCTGAAGGATTGGAGAATGTTGTAAAGCTCCTCCTTTTCCAAATGCTGCACAGGATGGGTTTGGGAAAGAGATTTTGGTGAGGAAGTGTGTACACCACCAAACGATCAGGTCTACAATCCTGGCTAATCCTGTAACCAACCCCAAAGGACAAAACTAGTATATGCAGGAGATCATGGGAGCACAGCATGGAACCTATTATTGCTGGCATTGCCATTCTTCTTGGTTTTTCACAGACACACTTACTGTAAAAGTTAAATGAATCATAGCTTGACACCAAGCACAGAAGGAATCCATTCAGCCCATTGCACCTGTGCTAGCTGTCAGATCGGGCTGTACAATTTGACCCATTCCTCTGCTGTTTCCCCAGAGCACTGCGGATATTTCCCTTCAATGATGAATTCAATTCTGTCTACAGTTGGGTCTACTTCTGCCACCCTTTCAGGCAGTGTATTCCACTTATTGTGTTAGATGAATGTTTTCTCAGGTCTCCTGTGGTCCTTTTGTCAATCAATCAGCATTAATCGGCTTGCTTTCAGCTGCTGGAAGCAGTTTCTCCTAATTCTCCCTGTCAAAAATCTTCAAGCTTTTGAACAGTTCTGTCACATCACGTCTTAACCTTCTGTGTTCTAGATCCCCAGCTTACTCTCCATGTCATCGCATGGCTTCTGTTGTGATTGGAAGCAGGTGGATCTTATTGACTACGAGGTCCTTCATTGGGGTTATTAACCTGGCCCAATCAGGAAAGCCCTGGATGACCAATATAACCAGGAAATTTCGAATCTCCTCTGAGCTGATTGGCTACAGGCAGTGTACCGTGGCCATGTAAATAAAGGGTGACTTGGCAATGGGATACTGACCTCAGTGCAGTTATTTCAGTTTCTATCGCCAAGACGTTCTGGCGAATCTCGTCTACACTCACTCTCTCGAGAAACAGAAATGTATTGTGTGTTCTATTGTCTAGCTTAATTGTTTTCCAAGCTGGATAGTTGCAGGCAAGTCTTTCATCTCGAACATGTGAAAGTTACACTTAAAGGGTGTAAATAACAGGCGATACAGATCTGTGTTTTTGTGCATTTTGAAAATATTAATTTCAGCCTGGACAGTTTAGTTTATCTCACTTTGGTTTTACAAGGCTCGCTTCATTCTGTAGTCTGGAGATGACTGCGGCCATTTTAAGCCAACGTTTTCTTCCTCTGTTTAAATAATTTTGGCCCATAAAGGTCTCGCATGTTAAGATCAAATCATAGATGTCAGAAATGAATAGTCGATGTTTAGCATTGAAGTAACACTACATTCAATGACATGTACACATGAGCACCCCTTGCGAAAGTTGTGCACTGTGCAAACCAGACCAGCAGGTGAATAGAGTCTAAATTCACTTACACCGAACATGCAAAGTGTTGCTGAATGTGTAAATGGGATTTCAAAAATGCATTTTATTTGTTATAAATACACAAAATCAGTGTTTTGTTTTTGTTTGTATGTTTATTAGATTCTGCGTTTGTTTCTTAGGCACAAGCAACACAGCATGATTCTTGTTCCCATGGATACACCGGGGGTAAAGGTCATTAGGCCCCTGACAGTATTTGGATATGATGGTGAGATGCTTTGATTTATTTTGGCAGCATCAGTGGTTCCTGTCCAAGGGACGATTGGAGTTCTCGGTGCCTGCTGCATCATAATGGGATGTTGGAAGTGGCATGTTCGTCGAGTCAAAGAAAGTTTTCTCCTTGAGGAGACATCAAGATGCCTCTCGCCATTTCTTTGTGGTTTATTCCCTGGTCTTGCTTTTCAAGGTTTCTAATTGAGCCACTGGACTCCTGCTGATGATGGTGGGGGGTTGGCGGTGTTTGGGGTTTCTCACCCTCACATCCAAAGAGTTGGTGGGACACCCGTGCCAACCTTGCAGCCATTAAACACTCCCCTTAAGAGCCTCATTTGGCTCACATTGGCAGCTGGGTCATCCTACCACTCGCCTGCACCAAGTAATTTTACCAAGCAGCTAGGCAGGAGGGTGCGCGTTTGCCAAACCCATTGTCAAGGGACCATAATCATAGGATCCTTACAATGCAGATAAATGCTATTCAGCCCACTAAGTCTGCACTGACCCTCTGAAGAGCATTCTATCCAATCCCCATAACCCCACACTCGCCAGAGTTAACTAGCTTGCACACTACAGGCAATTTCCCCATGGCCAATCCACCTAGCCTGCACATCTTTGGACTGTGGGAGGAAACCAGAGCACCCAGAGGAAACCCACACAGACGCGGGGTGACTGTACAAACACCACACAGATAGAGGGTGGAATTGAACCTGGGTCCCCTGGTGCTGCAAGGCAGTAGTGCCAAACTTTGAGCCACTGTGCTGGTCCTTTTTTTCCAATCACAAAATCACCTACAGTGTGGAAAGAGGCCATTCAGCCTGCTGAGTCTGCACAGACCCTCCGAAGAGCATCCCACTCAGACCTAGACCCCTACCCTATCCCTTAACCTGCACATCCGTGGACACTTAGAGGCAATTTTAGCATGGCCAATCCACCTAATCTGCACAATCTTTGCACTGGCACGTCTTCGTATTCTGCCACTGGAGAGTAATGCTCCTGACTGGGGGAATGCGATTTTGTACAGTTCTGTTTCATTGTCGATAGCATGTGGCTGAAACCCCATGAGCTTTGTGGAGATCACAGCTTCCTATCAGAGTTGGGATTCTGTAAAATTAACCCTAACTTCTTTTTCTTGCAACACTGTTCTGGTTTGCCCACTATCTTTGATACCGTAGTGTTTCGATTCTGTTGCCATTTTAATTAAGGTTGAGTGTCGGTAATCTTGGCAAACCTTGAGGTTAATCGCTTTTCTTCACCTCAACAATTACTGCATTGATTCTTCCCAATGAGGGGCAGCGTTATTAGTGTCAGCTATGAGATGATAAGCAGTCTGTTACAATTGTATCTGCGCCAGAGCCTGGGGCTGCTCAGTTATGAATGATGTGGAGAGTTCTCTCCCAGACATGGCTTGGAAGATCTGGGTATATCCCAGAATTTTTCCTATAATTGACCACATCCCTCACCTGGAGATAGGGGCAACAGTGAGACTTGGCTCACCTGTCTTCCCACATTCATTCACAGAATTAAACTACAGGGTTAGGTTCGAGAAACCAGGGTCATTTTCCTCAGAGTAAAAGCCGATTGAGGGGAGATTTGAGAGAAGTGTACAAGATTAGGAATTTTTTTTAACAAGATGAAGTAAGTGTTATGACTATGCCAGGAAGAGTGAACTGCCTTTCTCTAGTCCCACTGCTCCACACACCATAAATACAAAGTTAACTGTTTGAACAGTTCCCAATATGGCCAGTTGTACACTTTTGTGTATTCGACTCGAGTTGAAAAAATCATCGAACAGGGTTCTTTAGAATATTTGACATTACTGATTTATTATAAGACAAAACTCATTCAATGAAAAGTTAAGACCTGGTTAACATACATAGTTTTAAAAATTAAAAGATAAATGTTTATCCCTCTTCAGAATCCAAAACATATACACATAAACACACACACACACACACACAAACTCTCGCACACACCCACACACAGCGTCTCTCTCTCTCTCTCTCACTCTCTCTCTCACACACGCACACACAGAGTCTCTCTCTCTCCCACACACACATACACACGCGTGTGCACATGTGCACACACAGAGTCTCTCTCTCTCACACATGGGCACACACACGTACACACACACACATACGGACACACAGTCTAACAAAATTGGGAAAAGAAATCGTTCTCTGCAGAAGTTCATTTTGCTTAAAAAAAACTCTTGGCCGATAATTGTTAGGTATAGAGTCATGGAGCCATAGAATCAGACAGTATGGAAACTGAGCCTTCGGTCTAACCAGTCCATGCTGACAAGTCTCACAAATTAAGCCAGTCCCACTTTGGCCCGTATCCCTCTAAACCTTTCCTATTCATGTGCCTGTCCAAATGTCTTTAAATGTGGCAATGGTACTTGCATCTATCACTTTCTCTGGCAGTTCATTCCACATATGAACCACCCTTTGCGTGTAAAAGTTACCCCTCAGGTTCCTTTTAAATCTTTCTCCTCTCACCTTAAAAATATGCCCTTTAGTTTTGAACTCCTCCAGCCTAGGGAAAAGAAAATATTTGGTATTCGCCTTATCTAAGCCAGTCATGATGTTATAAAGCTCTATAAAGCCATGCCTTAATCTCCTACTCTTCAGTGGAAAAATTCCCAGCCTTTCCAGCTTCTCCTTATAATTGGACAACGTCCTGGTAAATAGCAGGCCAGGCACATCAGAGGAGCAGGAAAGTTGATGTTAACTTTCCTGCTCCTCTGATGCTGCCTGGCCTGCTGTGTTCCTTCCAGCTCTACACTGTGTTAATTCTCACTCCAGCATCGGTAGTTCAGACTATCTCTGAACATCATGGTAAACCTTTTCTGTGCCCTCTCCAATTTAATAATATCGTCCCTGGAGGGAAAAAGGACCAGGTATGAGATGTTCAAATGTCTGCCGACCTGGCATTCTGTACAAAAAGGTCACTGGACATGTGCAGTTATCTCTGCGATCTTGGCAGACCCTTGGCAAACAGCAAAATTCCTGTTTGCTCAGGAATTGCAGTATCAAAAGGTCTTTCAGATGATCTTCAAGAAGACAATCAAATTTCACATTGGATTTGGTAAGGGTGTTTCAGGATGAACTGTGTGACTTTTCTCAACAAATTTCTTCCCAGTTGAGAAACCAAATTAATCTCCAACAGCACTGTTCAAACAAGAGCTAGCTCTCTGTGCAGCCATTCTTAAGCTGGTCCTCTTCAACCCATGTGACAGCAAACATCACAGAATAACAAGAAAGCATGGAAAATCCAAGCTGATTGCTAACTCTACCCCTAACTTTGATATTGTGGTCTGTGACAGTACCCTTATTACTGTCCCAGGAGAGATCCATTAACATGGGGACAAAACATATGATCCCCCCTCATAGACCCAAGCCAGGAGTAGATCCTTCAGCCCAGATTTATTAATTCGTTAAATTTACACTTAATGACAAGGTCCTGGGGAGTGTTGCTGAACTAAGAGACATTGGAGCGCAGGTTCATAGTTCCTTGAAAGTGGAGTCATACGTAATGGGATAGTGAAGAAGGCGTTTGGTATGCTCGCCTTTATTGGCCAGTGCATTGAGTATAGGAGTTGGGATGTCATGTTGCTGCTGTACAGGACAATGGTTAGGCCACTTTTGGAATATTGTGTGCAATTCTGGTCTCCCTGCTATGGGAAGGATGTCTGAAATTAGAAAGGGTTCAGAAAAGATTTATGAGGAGATGTTGCCAGGGTTGGAGGGTTTGAGCCAAAGGGAGAGGCTGAATAGGCTGTGGCTATTTTCCTTGGAGCGTTGGAGGCTGAGAGGAGACTTTATAGGGGTTTATAAAATCATGAGGGGCATGAATAGGGTGAATAGCCAAGGTCTTTTCCTCGGGGTGGAGGAGTCCAAAACCAGAGGGCATAGGTTTAAGATGAAAGGGGAAAGGTATAAAAGGGGTCTAAGGGGAAACTTTTTCACACAGAGGGTGATGCATGTATGGAATGAGCTGCCAGAGGAACTGGTGGAGGCTGGTACAATTACAACATTTAAAAGACATCTAGTTGGATTTTTGAATAGGAAGGGTTTACAGGGATATGGGCCAAATGGGACCAGATTTACATAGGATATCTGGTTGGCATAGGCCAGTTGGACTGAAGGGTCTGTTTCCATGCTGTACATCTTTATGACTCTAAATTTCACCAGTTGACATGGTGGGATTTGAACTCAGAGCCAAAGGGCCTGTGGATTATAGGGAAAGTGATATTACCACTGTGCCACAGGCTCTCATCTAGGCAATCCCCCCAAAACACCCTGGCCCCCAGGTCAGTTTTACCAGTTAGTGCACTTTCTGCATCATTTATCTTTTGTGCTCATTTTCTTAGGTTCCTGGGTGTTAGTAGGCACATTTTAAATGTTGCTTTCATGTCAGAAGATGTTAAGTTTATGAAGAAACTGAGCAGTATGTCTCAGTGAGATGTGAAATGGTTCAGTATAGATTTTTTTTGAAAAAGACATTCATTTGCATCTGGTTCAAACCAAGTGGAGGACTGGACTCCTTAAATGGACATGTCCGCTGATCAATCCATGCTCTGATTACTGTTCTAGAACAGAATAAAGGATGGATTTTAATGTGGGGAAGATAAACAATGATCAACTTTGAATACACTGGCTCATGAAGGAACTCCTCAATATCAAACGTATCAAGGGAGAGGGGATAATGTGGGAAGATGGTGTCAAGATAGAAGATCAGCAGACTTGAAGGGGCCAAATGGTCTCCTCCTATTCATTTTCTTATACCTCCATTTGATCATTTTTGCAGATCAATTTTAATGAAAAACTGAATTGTAACTGAGCCAGTGCAAATTTAAAGTGCATTTTTCATTGCATTTTAACTGGAGCTCTTTATCCCTTTATATTGAATAGCTGTTGTCTCATTTGTGTCTGGTCATTGTAGATTTGAGCTTTCATGCTTCTCTTCACATATTTGGAAACTGATATAACTTCACTCTGTTCTTACAGATGCCCTCCATGGTGGACACTTTGAGATACATTTCAACAATGTTCGAGTTCCCAAATCCAACATTCTATTAGGTGAGTCTGTAAATACATAGGCTAAAAAACATCCAGACACATAATGCCTAAAGTCAGCAGAACCCTTTCCTGGCGCTGACCCTCCTCATTTCAGAGCAGCACCCTCCAGCGAAATGGTGCATGTGGAGGCCATTCAGCAGGTCACCTCTGTGTTTGCTGTCCTTTCAGAGACAGTGGGCACATAGCACCTTGGTACGGCCACGTCTGGAGGACTGTGTACAGCTTTGGTCTCCTTAATTTGTGAATGGATCTAATTGCATGAAAAGCCGTCCAGATTACGTTTACTCTTCCCATTACTGGGGTTTTGTCTTGCGAAGGAAGGTTGACCAGATTGGGTCTGTACCCACTGGAATTTAGAAGAAGTAGAAGCGATCTTGCTAAAACACAGAAAGATCCGAGGACCCTCAATAGGGTGGATTCTGAGAGGATGTTTTCCTCTTATGGGGGAATCTGGAACTAGGAGACACAGTTTAAAATTAAGAGAACTTCCTTTTATGGTGGAGATGAGGGCAAGTTTTGTTCTGTTGTAGGGTGGTGGACCTGTGGAACTCTGTTCCCCAGAATGCAGTGGAAGTTGGGTCATTGAATATATCCATGGCAGGGTAAAACAACTCTACTGAGGCCGGTATCCTGTTCCCAAGCCTCCCTTTATTTACACGTGCACAGTTGTTGATTTTAGTACTGCCTCAATCATAGTCAGGCACCAGAGGGTTAGTATCCCTGACACTCAATCTTTTTATGTCAGCCAGGGCTCCCTGATTGGACCACATTAACAGCCCTGATCAGGGAACTCATATTCTATGATGCCAGCCGGCTGACCTCATTACAATCGCTACAGCAGGGTTGGATTGCTTTTTGATAGACAAGGATTATGGGGGTGGGGGCTGATAGGAAAATGAAGGTGAGACCACCTTGTCACATTGGTGACCATGAAGGTGTTCATGAGAGGACACGGTGGGTCGGGATTTCTGTAAGGAGGGCCAGTGATTAACAGACTAATCTTTTCTGTGCCTTTCTCATTGTAACTGTGTACCTTCATAAATGCTCTGAAGGGGAAAAGGCCTGGCCGTGGATTTCTGTGGGGATTATCCCAGAGAATCCTTGTCAATGAGTTTTCCTGCCAGAGTGGAACTAAGAGATTGGGGGCTGGAGGTGGGGGAGTGAATTTGGGAAATTGAGGGGTGGACGCATAGTGGCTTGATAGGTTTGCAATCTGCCGTAGTCGAGCGATGGGATGATTTCTCACCTTCCCCCGTGATCTGATCCAGGTGAGGGGAGGGGATTCGAAATAGCCCAAGGTCGGCTAGGACCTGGACGAATCCATCATTGCATGAGGACAATTGGAACAGCAGAACGTGCCTTGGAGCTGCTGTGCCAGCGAGTGGCTCAGAGGAAGACTTTTGGGAAGAAACTTTATGAACATGTAAGTAGGCATGACTGTGTCAGTTATCCTAAAGACTGGATAGGATATTCTGTGGAAAGATTGTGAACACCTAGGGGCTAAGTTGAAAACCACAATTCCAAGTTAATAATCTCCGGATTACTATCTGAGCTGCAGGCAAACTGTCTCAGGGTAAGTAAGGAATCAAACATATGGCTCAAAGATTGGTGCGGGAGGAATTGATGTGAGTTTGTGCAGTGTTGGAAGGGAGCTGGTATCTGGTGAGATGGACTTCACTATAACCTTACTGGGACCAGTGCCCGAGTGAATTGAATAACTAGGCATGGGTCGAGGGCTTCAAACTATGTAGAGGTGGGATGATTCCAGAGAGGGAATGATTAGGCTTATTAAACTAGAAGATATGACTGCATTGCAGGGCAGCTATTTGGACAATGATACCCAGAGTGGGGCTGGAAGAGACAACAGTGTGAAAACATAAAATAAAACAGCAAGTAGGGTGAAATGGGGAAAAAAATATAGAAAGGCAAAATTAATGGCTCTTTACTTAAATGCCTGAAGTATTTATAAATGAATTAATGGCACAAATAGGGGTTAATTGGTATGATCTTATGGGCATTACAGAGACACTGTTACAAGGAAAACAAAACTGGGAACTAAATATTCAGGGGGATATGACATTTCAAAAGAACAGGCAGAAAGGGAAAGGGTCGATGGGGTGCTTTGTTAGCGCAGGATAAAATATGTACGAGAGCAGAAATTATCTTGGATTGAAATACGTAGAATCCATATTGTTGGATGCAAGAAATAACAAGGGTACAAAGATACTAGTAGGAGTAGTCTATAGGCCCCTAACAGTGGTTAGGGCAGGGGATGAATAAGGAGTTACTGAGGGCATGTAAGAAGGCAGTATATTAATCATAAGTGACTTTAATCTTCATGTAGATTGGGAAAGCCAGATTGGCAGAGGTAGCCACAAGGGAGAATTCACAGAATGTATTCATGGCAGTTTCCTAGAACAATATGTTGTGGATTCAGCTGGGGCTCAGGCTATTTTAGATCTAGTGATGTGTTATGAGGCAGATTTAGTAAATGATGTCAGAGTAGAATGATCTCCCATGGCAACAGTGATCATAGCATGGTAGAATTTAGCAATCAGTTTAAGAGTGAGAAACTTGGATCGGGAACAATTGTCCTAAACTTAAATTATAAAGGAATAAGGATGGATACAAAGGCGAGCCAGTGGGTGTGATCTATTTGGATTTCTACAAGGCCTTTGACAAGATACCATACAGGAGGTTGTTAAATAGGAGTCCTTGCTGTTATGGACAATGAACTGGCAGGAATAGAGGATTGGTTTGATTGGCAGAAGGCAGAGAGTGCGGATAAAGGGATTTTTTTTTAGGATGCAGTCAGTGACAAGTAGAGTTCCACAGGGGTCAGTGTTGGGACAACAACTATTCATGTTATACATTGATGACACAAAAACAGAAACAGAACTGAAGAAGAGTTACAGGACCTGAAACATTAACTCTGATTTCACTCTGCAGATGCTGTCAGACCTGCTGAGCTTTTCCAGCAGCTTCTGTTTTTGTTTCTGATTTCTAGCATCTGCATTTCTTTCAGTTCTTTATACATTGACAATTTGGATAAGGAACTGAGAGCATGGTTGCTAAGTTCGCAGTTGATTCAAAGATATGCAGAGGGACAGGTAATGTGAGGAAGCGGGGAGACTGCAGAAGGACTTGGACAGGCTAGGAGCATGTGCAAAGAAAATGCAGATGGAATACAATGTGGGAAAAGTGTGAAGTTATGCACCTTAGTGGGAAGAATAGAGGTGTAGACTATTCTCTAAATGAGGAAAGGCTTTGGAAATCTGAAGCACAAAGGGACTTAGGAATCCTAGTTAAGGATTCTCTTAAGGTTGACATGCAGGATCAGTTGGCAGGTCGGAAGGCAAATACAATTTTAGCATTCATTTCAAGAGGGCTAGAATACAAGAACAGAAATGTACTGCTGAGACTGTATAAGGCTCTGGTCAGACCACATTTGGAATATTGTGAGCAGTTTGGGTCCTGTATCTCAGGAAGGATATGCTGGCCATTGGAGATTGTCCAGAGGAGGTTTACAAAAATGATCCCAGGATGAAGGCTTGTCATATGAGGAGTAGTTAAGGATCCTAGGTCAGTACTCATGGAGTTTAGAAGGATGAAGGGGATCTGATTGAAACTTGCAGATTACTGAGAGGTGTGGATAGAGTGGGTGTGGAGAAGATGTTTCCACTAGTAAGTCAGACTAGGACCCGAGAGCCTCAGAGTGACGGGATGATCCTTTAGAACTGAGATGTGGAGGAATTTCTTCAGCCAGTGTGTGGTGCATAAGTGGAATTTATTGCTGCAGAAGGCTGTGGAGGCCAGGGCATTGTGTGTATTTAAGGGTGAGATAAACAGGGGATCAAGGGTTACGGGGAAAAGGGAGAAAAGTGGGGTTGAGAAACGTAGCAGCCATGATTGATTGCTGGAGCAGACCGGGAAAGATGTTTTCTGAAAAGACGGATGATGAACAATGGTGGCGTTTTAAGAAAATAGTTCATGTTATGGATCAGGCCAAACCCCCTCAAAACATGTCAGGGAGATAGCGTAGGCCCTAACTTTTTCTTATTTTAAGGGCAAGTGTCAGACATTGCGTTCCAGATGCAATTCGAATGGTTAAACTATCAGCCTTGAAGCAAAACACACTTTATTAATTCACTATAGTTAAAATACAGACAAAATAGAAGAATTGGCTTAACTATAATTCTATTGAAATACTTAACAAAATAATAAACTACTCATTAACTGTTCCAATATAGTACAATCCCATAAGCACACCCTTGGCAAAGGCAAATTCAGGAAAATAGATTGTCCTGTAGGCAATTCTAGCAGCAGGATGAGAACCCCAGCTTTTAGCTGTAACGGAGAGAGGAATAAGAGCTTCCACATCCAGCTTCAATACCCCAGCAACTGCAGAAAGCTAAAACTACAAATCCTGGCGCTGTGGATGTTTGACCCCACCCATTCAGGCTGCTTCTATTGTTCCAACCTTTAAAATAAAACCCAAGAACTCACAAGCTGTTTACTTTATTGGCTTTGAACTGCTCTCCACCTCTGTCTCAATCTTTCTTCATCAAAAAAAGGACAAAGTATACCTCTTAAAGGCATTGTTACACCACAGTCACAAGATATAAATACCAATGAGGAAGGGGATAAACCAACCATGGTTAACCAAGGATGTTAACAATATATTGGAATGAAAGAAATGGCATTCAGTGTGAGAAATGTTAATATTAAACCAGAGTTTAAGAAAGTTTTAAAAACCAGCAAAAATGACCAACAAGTTATTAAAATTAAAAATGGAGAAAATAAATTTTGAGGATAAACTTGAAAGTAATATAGAAAGGAATGGGTAAGAGTTTCTTTAAATATATAACAAAGAACAGAAAGGCCAAAGTCAACATGGGCATCCTAGAGAATAGGATGGGAAATAATAATGGTTGACCAAGAAATGTCAGAGTTGAATAAATATTTTTCATCAGTCTTCAGAATAGGAGATACTAATGGCATCCTAAAAATACTAAATAATCAAAGGGCGAAAGTGTGATACATCCTTCCATATTGGAGGAAATAGCTACAGAGTTAATGGATTGACAGGTAGTAACCTTCCAAGAAACTTTAGATTCTTGAGAAGTCCTAGAGTTTTGGAAAACTGCACTTACGTAAAATGGAGAGAGTCAGCGAAAAAAAAAACAGGCAACCATAGGATAGTTAGATTAACACCTGTCATCAGGAAAATGTCAGTGACTATTATAAAGGGTGAATAGCAGAGCATTTAAAAATACATAATATAATCAAACATGGTTCCATGAAATCATGCCTGACAAATTGATGAGAATTTTTGTGGAGGTATCAATCAGGAGAGATAAAGGGGAAGCAGTAGATGTAATGTATTTGGTCTTCCAAAGGACATTTGTTAACGTGCCACACAGAAGGCTATTTAATAAGAGCCCGTGGTGCTGGAGATTGTGTGTTAGCATGGACAGAGATTTGAAAACAGAGAATTGGAATAAAGGGGGAATTTTCAGAATGTCAACATGTAGCTTGTAGAGTACCCCAGAGGTCAGTTCTGTGACTACAATTATTTACAATATACATTATTGACTTGGATGCGGGAAGAGAGTGTACTATGGCCAGGTTTACGATGATACAAAAATAAAGGCGAAGGCAAGTGGCAAGGATGAAACAAAGAGTCTACAAATGAATATGGAGAGGCTATAGGAGTGAGTTAAAAACCTAGTAGATTGAATATAATGTGAGAATGGGTGAAGTTATGTACTTTGGCAGGAACTGTAGAAGAGCTGAATAATATTTGGAATGGAGAAAGACTGCAGAAAGCTACAGTACAGAGGAATTTGTGGGGATCCTTGTGCATAAATCATAAAAAGCTAGCATCCAAGTTCAGCAGGTGATAGGGAATGCAACGGAATGTAAATCTTTGCTTAAAAGGGCATGGAGTAAAATAGTAAGGAAGTCTTACCAAGAAATTACAAGGCATAAATTAGACCATACCTGGAGTATAGTGGCCAGTTTGGTCCCTTACTTAAAGACAGCTATCCTGGCACTGGAAACAGTCCAGTGAAGGACCACTAGGTTGATCCCAGATCTGGAGGCATGAAGAGAAATTTCTTCTCTGACAGTAGTGAATCTGTGGAATTCTTTACCATGGAGGGCTGTACATGCTGGGCCGTTAAGTATATTCAGGGCTCAGACAGACAGATTTTTAATCATCTAGGGTGTAGGGGTTAGGGCAGTAAAGTGGAGTTGAGGATTATCAGATCAGCTATGATCTTATTGACTGGCAAAGCAGACTAGATGGGATGAATGGCCTACTTCTGCTCCTACATCTTGTGGTCTCAGGGTCCAAGGAGAGAATGGAGGAAAGGGATTGACTATATTATGAACGTACAATCCAGGAGGTGGAGTTGGCCATTCAGCCCCACCATTCAATAACATCATGGCTGATCTGATTAGAACCTCAAATCCATATTCAATCACCCTGGTAACCTTTTGCCCCCTTCCTTAACATAAATCTGTCTAATGCTGACTTAACAATACTCAATGATGCTGCTATCATAACCTTTTCAGAAAGAGAGTTACAAAGACTCACAAATCTCTGAGAGAGAACAAAAAATGGCCTCATCTTGTCTTAAAGTGACCCCTGATTTTTAAACAGGGACCCCTAGTTCTACAATCTTGTATAATAGGAAAGTTCCTTTGACATCCAACCTGTAAAGACCCGTCAGGACTTAATATGCCTATTGCTGTATATGTGTATTCCTCAATAGGGGGCCAGAAAGAACGCAATGGGCTAAATAGCTTTCTTTAAGTCTGCAATGGCGCTGATGACATCACTTCAGAAATAGTGTCTTTACTGTAGAAATCTGCGGGCTGCCCTGAAAGTGAAGAAGGCCAAATTGAATATTTTTTAGGGTGCAAATGTGTATCCAATGAAAGTAGAAATACTGCAGTGATTAACTTACCTTCTGACTCCCCAAAGCCTGTCCACCTCCTACACGGCACAAGTCAGGAGTGTGATGGAGTACTCCCCACTTGCCTGGATGAGTGCAGCCCCAACAACACTTAAGAAGCTTGACACCATCCAGGACAGAGCAGCCCGCTTGATTGGCATTACATCCACAAGCATCCACTCCCTCCACCACCAACACTCAGTAGCAGCAGTGTGTACTATCTACAAGATGCACCATGGAAATTTATCAAAGATCCTTAGACAGCACCGTCCAAACCTCTACCCCATAGAAAGACAAAGGCAACAGATGCATAGGAACACTACCACCTACAATTCCCCCTCCAAGCCACTCACCAACCTGACTTGGAAATATATTGCCGTTTCTTCACTGTTGCTGGGTCAAAATCCTACAGCTCCCTCATTAACCACACTCTGCATGCTATTTACCACCCTGCCCCCACCCCCATGGACTGCTGCAATTCAAAATGGTAACTCACCACTTTCTCAAGGCAAATAGGGCTGGGCAATAACTGCTGGCCTAGTCAGCAATACTGTGAATGAGCAAAAAGGATAAAACTGGGCTTCCTTCTACCATTTGTCTTTAAGTACAAGGTGAAATTAGAAACAAAACCTTGCTGAGAATATGTCTGTGCCCTTCAAAAGATATTCATAAACAATGGTTGCAATTCTCGGGGATCAACACTGATACAGCTCCTGCACAGAAAGCTTCACTTCCTCGCAATTGAAAAGAGACTTTGTGGATGGAGGGATTGGAGATAACACATCCTGCCCTAACAATTGGACAATCCATCTCAGGATTTCTGCAGTATTTCCACTCCACGCCCGTGTCCTTCCAGACGATGAGTAATATTGTTTATAGGCCAGGCACCAAACTAGCAAACTGATTAACTCACAGATGTGACCACTTACAGAAGGAAATACAAGTCATTGAAATCAGCCCGAAGTGCAAAAACAATTTTGAAAGAAAATCTTCACTTGAATTCTTCAGCTTGGGTATATTTACAAACATTTCTAAAAAAAAATTGATTGGAAATTCTAGAATATGCATATTCAGTATTAGTTGCACATTTCCTCAGAATGGTTGTATGTACGTTTTTATTTTGTTCATTGACAGAATGTGGACATTGCTGGTTGGTTGAAATGCCTGGTGAAGGTCTCGTTTTCCAGTGAGCACTAATGAAGATTGGGTGGTTGAATAAAACATTTACACTTTTGGCCACTCTGAATGCAATTCTTCCATCCTACCTTTAGGCTAGGTCACATTTACCCTTCAGTGTTTCTCAAGGGTGGCCCTCATTCTGCCCAGTTTCTATGTCGTATCAAACAGAGCTCAATTATTTTCATTTTTTGTTATTTCATGAGCTGCGAGCATTGCTGGAGAGACCAGCATATGTTGCTGACCCTTGATTGCTGCTTCAGAAGGTGGTGGTGAGCTGCCTTCTTGAATCGCTGTAGTCCATGTGGCATAGGGACACCCACAGTGCTGGTGGCGAGGCTGTTCTAGGAATTTTACTCTGAAGAAACGGCGATGCAATGATCAGGATGGTGTGTGGGAACTTGCAGGTCGTGATAAGGGTCAGAGGTTTGTAGCGTGTTTTTGTGTCATTTGGAAATGATTTTGTTTGTCTTTCCCCACAGGCAGGCAAAAAGACCCTAAGGCACTATTTTGGAGGTTTTAGTTTTAAATTTAACCTCAATTAACAATCCATAGTAGAGCATTTAGTCATTACTATATTTCTGTCTGGGAGAGTTTACTGTGTACACATTGCTTCCTGCAGGAGAGGAAAGGACAGAATAGATGATGAAGAACTGTTCTCATTCATGAAAGGCTGAGAATTACAAGAATGTAATTGGTGAAAGAAGCAAAAATGTCAGGAGGAAAGACTTGTGTACAGCAAGTGGTTAGGGACTGAAATGCATTGCCTCAAAGTATAGAGGAGGTAGATTCAATTGTAGCATTCAAAACTAACTCAGTTTTGGAAAAAGGAAAAAGCATGCGGAGATACAGGGAGAAAGTGAATGACTGACACCAGACAAATTGATTATTTGGAGAGTTGGTGCAGACTGAATGGGCTAAATGATTCTGTGATTTATTCCAACTGTTCCTGATTAAAGATAATTCAGATCAACAATTTTTAAGGCTGTATGTACCACCTTGACTTGGTGGTTCTGATGTTTTATGTAACTCCTTCAACTTGTGTAGCATAGTGTCATACAGGTGTACAGCACAGAAACAGACCCTTTGGACTAACTTGTCCATGCCGACCAGGTATCCTAAATTCATCTAGACCCATTTCCCAGCATTTGGCCTATATCCTTCTAAACACTTCCTGTTCACACACCCACCCAGCTGCCTTTTAAATACTAAGTTCTCAAAAGTCAATGGTTCACATTTCGTGACTCTCTCACACAGTGAACACAGTTGAGAATTGCCTTTGAAAATTTAGCGTGAAAGGACAGGTGTGTGGTATTGAAACAAGAATGATCAAACAGTGTTATTTGCCCCCTGGGGGTTGGTTAGCTCAGATGGCTAGAGTGTGGAGTTAATGATACCAAGGTCATTAGTTCAATCCCCATACTAACCAAGCCTGCTGCCTTCCAATAAAGACTTTATGGGACCCTCTTGTGGTGGAGTGGTAGTGTCCCTTCACCTGAGCCAGAGAGGCCTGGGTTCAAGTCCTACCTGCTCTAGAGGTATGTAACAACATCTCTGAACAGGTTGATTAGGGGAAAAAAAGGTCAAATCTGTTGTCCATGTAACAGAGCATGGCAATGATAGATGGTGGTAATGTTAGATTGGATGTTAAATTCAGACTCCACCTCAATATGGTCATCATTTCCAATAATTTGTTGTTAATTATTTCCCAGACTCATATATTTGTCTACATTTAATGTGTATGATGTATTAGAGTGGTATCATGAACACTTAGCAGTTATTCTCCCCAGTAGGTAATTAGAAAGAGTCCTTTGAAAGATATAATATTTCCTAATTGATCTTTTATTCACTCATAGAATGTGAGCATCACTGGCTGGGCCTGCATTTATTTCCCATCCCTGGAAGAACTTGAGAGTGCTATCTCCTTGAACCAGTGCAGTCCATTAGATATTCCCACAACTGCGGGTCAAGACAAGTTGTTGCTTTTGATTAGATCTATGTGAGGTTACCACAGTGAGATACGATTAGTACTGTTCTCTCAGGCGGATCCAAACTTAATTGAAGCAAATCATCTTCTATGTTTGTAGAAATTGTTTATATCTGAAGTAATTTGTGTCTCTGAGCTGCCATTGTGAGGAGTAAATCGAAATGGGATATTTCTTGCTTAACTGTGACTTAATTAGCTTCATTGATCCAGTTTGTATGTGGAAAGAAACAGAGATGTGTAAGCTAGCTCATATCCCATGGCATTTTTCCTAATTCTCTGTGGCTTTCTATCATTTGCAAAGTTGGTTCGGCATCCAACTTTGTTAATCATTCAGGCCATTTTTCCTGTGCTATCTCTTTAAATGAGCTCCCCACTTAGCCCCACTGCCACTCTCCTCACAACCATGTAAATGTTTCCTTTGCAAGTATTTATCCAATTTACTTTTCAGATCTGATTAAATCTGTTTTTACAATCATTTCAGGTGCAATATTATATTCCAGATCATATGGACTCACTGTGTTAAAAATATTCTGCTCATATCTTCTCTGGTTCTTCAGTCATTTACCTTAAGTGTGTGATCTCCTTTTCCCTGCTGCTAGGTGAAAATGGTTTGAGTTATTAACTCTATCACAACCCAATGTAATGTTGAACTCCTCAGTCAAATCTACCATTAGCCTTCTCTGATAAAAAGCAAATAATTTCCAGTGTCTCTGGGCCCTCTATAAGTAATTCCTGATATATTTTGGTAAATCTTCTCTTGCTTTACCTCCAAAAGTCTATCCTAAAGTGTGACCTGTGTGTTCATAAGGTCATAATAAATAAGAGTAGGAGGAAGCCATTCAGCCCATTGAAACTAACTCTCCATTCAATTTGATCATAACTGATCCAATCTCTTTTATTCACTCATGGAATGGGGGCATCATTGGCTAGGTCAGCATTCATTGCCCAACGCCAACTGCCCAGAAGAGTCAATTATATTGCTATGGGTCTGGATTCAAATGTAGGTCAGACAGGGTGACGATGGCAGATTTCCTCTCTTAAAGGACATTAGGGAACCAGATGGGTTTTCCCAACAATCAGAATCTTAATTCCTGATCTTTATTGAATTCAAATTCTACTATTTGCCATGGTGGGATTTGAGCCCACGTTCCCCAGAACATTTGCTGAATTTTGGGATTAATAATCTAGCGGTACCAGTAGGCCATTGTCTCTTCAGTTGTGGCTTCAGGATCACTTCTTCACCTGCTTACCCCAACCCCCAGCTCTTGTCTCCTTTGTCCATCAAAAATCTGTCTGCTTCAAACTTGACTATATTCAATGCCCCAGTCCCTGCTGTCTGTCGGAGAGAATTCCAAAGACTAACTACCCTCTGAGAGAAGAAATTCCACCTTATTTCCTTCTTAAATGGGAGATGCCTTTAGTGTTGACACCTATTTCTGGATTCCTCACGAGAGGAAACATCTTCTCTGGATGTACCTTGTCAAGGCCCCTCAGCACTTTAGCTGTTTCAATAATGTCTCTTCTCATTCACCCAAACCTCAATGAGTGTAGGCTCAAGTTGCTCAACCTTTCCTCATTAGATAGTCTCTCAATGCCAGGAATCTGTCTAGTGAACCCCTCTCTGAACTCCTTCCACAGCAACTACATCCTTCCCTCACAGTGTTCTCCTCTCATTGCACCCGACGAAGGAGCTAGGCTCCGAAATCTTGTGATTTCACATAAACCTGTTGGACTCTATAATGTGGTGTCATGTGATTTTTGACTTTGTCCATCCCAGTCCAACACAGGCACCTCCACATCAAAAAAAAATTAGGAAATTAAGACAAAGCGCATCTTAGTTCAATTCATGGCTCCTGAGTTCGGGAAAACACGGTACCTCTGCAGAAAGCTGATGAAGCTGTCAGATTGCCCTCCTTTTATAAGCCACCCCCTTGCAATATAGGTTACCATTCCACTTGCATTCCTAGTTATTTACTGTAGCCTGTACTGCCTTGGATATTGGACAATTTAGTTTACATTGCCTCTCCTCATTCTTCCTTTCGAAATGCATTACTTCACATTTCTGTGCATTAAGCGTCATCTGCTCTGTGTCAGCCCATTTAATCAGCCTGTCTCTGTTTTTCTGGCTATCCTCCCCGCTATGCACTATGTTTCTATTGATTTTTAGTTAACAGATTTTGGCCAGTTGTTGTGGTGGGATTCAAAATCTTGTCTCCACTGGCAGTCAGGAGTGTTCGTCCAGTGACAGTATCGCAATGCTACCGTTCCTCACTTTGAAATGATGTTCCCCGTACCCAAGCCAAGGTCATCAATAGAAATCAATTTGATTGTTTTTCTTTGTGGGCTTATCTGATGCTTTGTTCTTTCTTCAATGTGTGGTTTTACTGAGCATAACATATTTGTTAAGTGGTTTCTAGCCTGAGCTATGTAGCCTGTCATCACAATGTTTTTAAGTGATTCCAAGGGATCGGAAGGATGTGTTTGGCAAGATCTGTAACATTTGCAAAGTATATCCCATGTTAATCCATTCTTTGCCTTAACATATGCTGTCTCATGTTTCAAAAAGCAAATCAATTTTTGATTCATGTGAGGGTTTCATGTTTATGTTGCACATGAGCATAAATTGTTGGAAGAAAGCTCACGCTGTAACAGATGGTACAAAGTATTTGGGTCACTGTGAATGGTTCTGCAGAGAAATGTGTCTCCCTCCTTTTCAAATGCCCGCTGTGTTAATATTTGGTTTGTGGATTTAAGTAATTCTGCATTGACACTGCAAAATAGTGGTTCAAAAGGCTAAAGTTTGGAAACATTGATTCTGTCTAGTTACACTCAACAGCTCTTATCCCTTTTTCCATACCCTTCCGTGGTCTCACTCCTATTATTTCTGCAATCTTCAGGTCTTCAAGATATTTTTGTCCACCCAATTCTAGCATCTTCAACTCCCCAGTCTTAATCCCTTTCCAGGTGGAATATCAGGAGCATCCATGTTACAACAAATCTCAATTCCAACAAAGCCCGTCTTGCTCATTTGATCATTATAATGTGGCTGTTAATCCCAGAGCGATGGTCTTGAGCTTTATGTTGGTACCAGTTCTTGGAAATGTATTTGTGTTTTCATTTCCTTTATGAATAAGTGACCTTGTCACAGGTTCTAAGAGTTGTAAAGGGTCTCCTGGGCGAGCTTAGCTACCGAAGAATGTATTCGCTTGTAGAAAATAGTAAATGGTAATAGAGGATAAATACCAGACTGATACTTGGGATGGCAGGACTGATGTATGAATAGAGACCAGATCAGTTGCGACTGTTTTCACTGAAATTTAGAACAATGAGCAGGAATCTGATAGAAATCTAGAGGATTCAAACAGGACTAGACAGGGAAACATAGAAAGGATGTTCCCGATGACTGGGGAGTTCAGAACCAGAGCTTACAGTCTAAAGATATGGGTTAGGCCATTTAGGACAGAGATGAGGAGGAATTTCTCCACCCAGACAGGCGTGGCCTGTGGAATTCTCTGACACAGAGAATTGAGGCTAAAATATTGAACGTTTTCAAGAAGGAATTAGATGTCGTTCTTATGGCTAAAGGGGATCAAAGAGTATGGAGAGAAAGCAGGAACAGGGACTGAGTTGGATGATCAGCCACGATCATATTGAATGGTGGAGCAGGTGGAACGGCTGAGTGGCCTACTCCTGCTCCTACATTTCTATGTTTCTATAGTGAAACATGGAGTAGGTGCGTACATTTTGATGCTTCTCCAAGTTGTCAACTGTCTTCTTAAAGACACAGTAAATCAATGTATTTCTGGGGAGCATTTTAAGACCCACAGTGATGTGCTTGATGGCGAAACGGGCCTGGCATGACACTCAGTTCAAGGGCAGTTAGGGGATGGACAACAAATGTTAGCCTTGGCAGTGACAGCTACGTCCTACAAAGGGAAGAAAAGTAGTTTTAGGCGTCGGGGCTGTGAGGTGTTTTACATAAAGTGACAGCAAGTGGTTATATGAATAGTTAACTGCGTGTACAACTTGATGCACATCTGCTGCCTTGTGAAGCTCATAACGAATGATCAATTTGTATACCGGTTGCTGGCAGGTTTTACGGTCAATTGTGACCAAGTGACGTGACTTTCGAGCAGGCTTCTGAGGGATTTATGGTCCCACAGCTGTAAAGCCACAGCAGCAAGACGCAGAATGAGGAAGCAGACTTTGCACGTTGCTAATTGTTGGGGAGAAAACGACATATATCATTTTGCAACATCTGTTAAAATGATAAGCATTCTAACAGATGCTCCAGCGCAATGAGGACAGTTTTGCAGCTTGAAGAACAGATGATGTTTATGTTTGCGCGGTGAGAAACTGTCTGTATTAAATGGGATGCCTGGCTAAGAAGAACTACAGCAGCCGTGCTAATAGTCAGTGATAAACAGCGCTATTGCGCAAACAATTGTGCTTTCCCCTCCGAGTTATCAAGAATTATATCTAATCCGAAATGTTAACTCTGACCCTCTCGCTATAGACGCTGCCAAATCTGCTGAGCTTCTCCGGTACTTTCTCTTTCTTTCCCAAGGTATTGTTTCCCAACCCTGTTGTATCACCCCAGTGTGACCCCAGGTTGGGTGTGATCATTTGGAGAGGGAGGGGGATGGAAGTTGTTGAATTGGACATTTGGAGGGTGACCTTCAGTTGTTGTCGTGATCATTGCCAGGAGCAGGTACAGAAATCATGGGTTCCTTTCAAGGTCTTGGCTCAGGGCTCTGTCTCCAACTCACGCTCTGCAGCCCCAGTCCCAACCCTAACACAGAAGACTCTTATGGCTTCAGCAATTAGACCCTGATATAGTCATCCCAACCACCCCCCCACACACTCCTCCACCCCACACCCCACCTTACCACCTACCCCCACCTTACATCCCCAACCCCCCCATTCCACTCCCCCCTACCCACACCCTCCAACTCCCTCCAATTCCCTCCAACTCCCTCTAATTCCCTCCGACTTCCTCCAATTTCCCCCCTCCCACACCCCACCTTACCATCCACCCCCACCTTACAGCCCCAACACCCCCATTCCACTCCCCCCACACCCACACCCTACAATTCCCTCCGATTCTCCCACCTCCACACCCCACCTTACTACCCTATCCTACACTCCCACCCCCACTTCCCCACTCCCCCACTTCCTCACCCAACATCCCCGCCCTACACCCATGCAGAGTAATCAGATCAGCCAGGTGGAACTCGTAGAATATGAGTTCCCTGATTGGGGCTGTCAATCTGGTCCAATCAGGGAGCCCTGGCTGACAGATTAAAAACAAGAATGTCGGAGGCGCTATTCACTCTGAGAGCTGGCTCTGAGAGAGCTGGGTCAGTGTCAAGGACTTTCCACGTGGAAATAAAGGGTGACTTGGTAATGGGGTACTGGCTTCGGTGGAGTTATTTCAGTCAGACTTTCTGAGGTCGCAGTTTCTCTATCCAGACACTTCCATCAAATCTCCTTCCAACCCCCGTGAGGGTTCAGCCTTTCCAATATTACCTCGTAACTAACATTCCCTTAGTCTGCTATAATACTTGTCCGTCTTTTCTGCATCCTCCTTAAAGGCTTTATATGCTCCTTCACAGGCTTCACAAAGTGTGATACCCTGAATCAGGCACGGCAATCCGGCCGAGATCAAAACCGGTGCTTTCTACAGGTTCAGCCAAACCGCCTTGTTTCCATATGCTACTGTAAAGCCCACGGTCCCAATACGCCTTTAAAACCCACTTTCTCATGGAGCCACGATAACAAGGTGTGGAGCTGGATGAACACAGCAGGCCAAGCAGCATCATAGGAGCAGGAAAGCTGGACATTTCGGGCCTAGACCCTTCATCAGAAATGGGGGAGGGAATAGGGTTCTGAAATAAATAGGGAGAGAGGGGGAGGCGGATAGAAGATGGATAGAGGAGAGGATAGGTGGAGAGGAGGCAGACAAGTCAAAGAGGCGGGGATGGAGCCAGTAAAGGTGCATGTAGGTGGGGGTGTAGGGAGGAGATAGGTCAGTCCAGGGAGGACGGACAGGTCAAGGGGGTGGGATGAGGTTAGTAGATAGGAGATGGGGGTGGGGCTTGAGGTGGGAGGAGGGGATACGTGAGAGGGAGGACAGGTTAGGGAGGCGGTGACGAGCTGGGCTGGTTTTGGGATGTGGTTGGGGGAGAGGAGATTTTGAAGCTTGTGAGATCCAAATTGATACCATTGGGCTGCAGGGTTCCCAGGCTGAATATGATTTGCTGTTCCTGCAGCCTTCAGGTGGCATCATTGTGGCATTGTAGGAGGCCCAAGATGGACATGTCGTCTGAGGAATGGGAGGGGGAGTTGAAATGGTTCGCGACTGGGAGGTGCAGTTGTTTGTTGTGAACTGAGCGTAGGTGTTCTGCAAAGTGGTCCCCAAGCCTCCGCTTGGTTTCCCCGATGTAGAGGAAGCCACAACGGGTACAGCGGATGCAGTGTGCATTTCAACGCTCCCTCCCATTCCTCAGACGACATGTCCATCCTGGGCCTCCTGCAATGCCACAATGATGCCACCCGAAGGCTGCAGGAACAGCAAATCATATTCAGCCTGGGAACCCTGCAGCCCAATGGTATCAATGTGGATTTCACAAGCTTCAAAATCTCCCCTCCCCTCAACCGCATCCCAAAACCAGCCCAGCTCGTCACCGCCTCCCTAGCCTATCCTTCCTCTCACCTATCCCCTCCTCCCACCTCAAGCCCCACCCCCATCTCCTATCTACTAACCTCATCCCACCCCCTTGACCTGTCCGTCCTCCCTGGACTGACCTATCTCCTCCCTACTCCCCTACCTACACTCACCTTTACTGGCTCCATTCCCGCCACTTCGACTTGTCTGCCTCCTTTCCACCTATCCTCTCCTCTATCCATCTTCTTTCCGCCTCCCCCTCTCTCCCTATTTATTTCAGAACCCTATTCCCTCCCCCATTTCTGATGAAGGGTCTAGGCCCGAAATGTCCAGCTTTCCTGTTCCCATGATGCTGCTTGGCCTGCTGTGTTCATCCAGCTCCACACCTTGTTATTTCGGATTCTCCAGCATCTTCAGTACCTATTATCTCTGATACACCTTCTCATGGAGCCACATTTGGTTTAAACTTCCCTCCTGATCTTTGGCCAGATTGGAGCATGTCTTTCGTTAGTTTGCTCCTGGTGAGGTAACCATTGACAGGCTCCAAACAGCGGGCAGTTGAGAAGATTGTCTAACCAGACAGCCTGATCCTCCTGTATCTTCAGAGAGCAAGCAATGCTCACTTCAATCCCTCTGCGACCAATGGATAGTGCCGGGGTTGATGATGCATCATCAGCTCTGGAAATTATATGATGATTTAATTTGTTAAGTATCCTTTCAAGTATTGCGCTTTGTCACAGAGCCTTTTAAAGGTGCTACTGATAGTTAATTTGTTAGTTAGTTGCTCAAGAGCTGACGTCCCCTTCAGTTGGGCTTTTCATTTTCATAATTATTTTAATCAGGATTTGAAAATTGAATTATTGGAGGAATGTTCACCGGTTGTGTGGAATGGGGAGCAACAACCAGAGATAGGGTGGTGGGAATTAGTTAGCAAGTGAGCCCCACCCACCACCGCATGTTACCATAAACAGGGGCAGCCCCTAAAGTATCCAAGAGAATTCTATCATGTGAATGCGGTCACTGATAAGGCCACATTCCGAGAGGTCCTACTGACTTTTCATGAGTTTCGGAAGCCAAATGAACTCAACTGAACTGTCAAAAGCAGGCAGTAATGGCTTAGCACAGTGCTGTTTTGTTTTCCTGGAAATTGGATTTTCATTTTGCCTCCAAGGTCAGTCATATGGAAGCTATGTGAAATATTCACTGGCAATATGTAGCAGAGGAAGGGAGCAGTGTTTCCAACAAGAATTGTAGCATTTATTCTTTGCAGATGGCAGGTTTGGAATGGATGAAAATTTTTGAATGCTTGCCCTCTGTCAGATAGTCAAACTCTCGTTCGTATGTGAGCAAGTACTGACTCTCCCTCGCTTGGGATGTGCAGATTTTACCCCTGGCCAAAACTCCTGCCAGTTTCTCACCATCTCATTAGCTTAAAGCTGTTCTCCTTAGCGAGCAGTAAGGGCACCTGCTGGAAAATGTTGGGGTCTTTCTTTAAATGTGTTCTGATAGGGCCTGACCTGCTATTTGAATTAATGGTTATCAATGAGCACCCTTCATTGTGCAATCGTGTTGGGACCAACTCCAAACAAAATTGGCCGAGGGATAGGAAATGGATGGTAATGGTAATTGGTATCTTTTGGCCTGAAGGCTTATGGAATTTCCCAGGAGACGGTATTATAACTCTTGCATTTCCCAATACATGTAAATGAACTGCATCTTGTGGGTGACCCAGAACTTGAGTGAATTGTGAACTGCAGAGCTTCAAAAAGGCATTGACAAGTTAGTGAAGTAGGCAGGTCTGCGGCAGGTGACGTTCAATGCGGGGAATTGTGAGGTGATATACTTTGGCTGAAAGAATCAGTATAAAATGCAATGTACAACTCTAAAGGAGTGTGTAGGAGCGCAGAAAGTTGGGTGTACATGTGCTGAAGTTATTAAGATGGCAGGATAGATGCAGAGACCAGTTAATAAAATATACAGTATTCTAGGTTTCATGAATAGAGGCACAGAGTACGAGAGCAGGGCAGGTATGATGAACTCATATAGGACACTGGTTAAACCTCAGCTGGAGTTTTGTACAGATTTAGGGGCCACATTATGAGAAGGATGTGAATTCAATGGAGAGAGCTCAGAAGAGGTTTACAAGAATGGTTCCAGTGATGAGACACTTCAGTTATGTGAAAACTGAAGGCTCTGAGGAAGGGTCACTCGATCCGAAACGTTAACTCTGGTTTCACTTCACGCTTGCTGCCAGATCTGCCGCGTTTCTCCAGCAATTTCTGTTCTTGTATCAGTTATGAGCTAGATTGGAGAAGATGGGATTATTTTCCTTGGAGAGGACAAGGCTGACAAAAGTTTACAAAATCCAGAGGGGGATGGGCAGAGTAGGTAGGGAGAAACTGTTCCTGGCTGGGAAAATAGCTTGAGAACTAGAGGGCACAGTTTTGAAGCGTTTTGCTGAAGAAGCATGTGCAATGTGGGAAAATACTCTTTTCACACAGCATCCTCACCAGGATCCTGACATTCGTGAGGCCACTCATGGCCTGTTTGTTGGCCACTTCTGATCAAGCAACTGTATCTTGGTTCATCTTGAGCTGCTAGGGTCACTGCTGTAACATGAGCAGTCACAAACCATTGTTATGAGACATGTTCGGCTCCTAGAGTCATAGTTGAGAGCCCAGACTCACACAAAATGATTATCTCAGTGGAGACTGATTTGTGAACTGGAGATAACTTGTGATTTTTTGATTGACTTGTTTAAGTGGTTATATTAAGTTCCTGTTGCTGCAGCCTGTTTTTTCAATGTCTTAATGTTATTGGCATCAGATTTACACAAGGTGTGCAGTATTTGAAGCTTGCAAACACCATGCAATTCTTACACATTTCATTTATCCATACACTTCACAGAATCACAGGTGTGTGACAATGCAGAAGGACGCCAGTCAGTCCATCGTGCTTGCACCACTCATTAATCGAGTGTCATTACCCAGTGCCAATTTCCAGCTGTTCCCCAGACCCTCGCACATCAGTTTTATTCAAATAATCATTCAATGCCCTTTGAATGCCTCATCTGAACCTGTGTCCGCTATACTTCCAAGCAATGCATTCCAGACCCTAATTACTGACTGAGTGAAAAAAATTTCCTCACTTCACCATTGTTCCTTTTGCGCTTTAAATCTCTCTAAATCTATACTCTCTTGTTCTTAGTAAGAACTGAAAGAACTACGGATGCTGTAAATCAGAAACAACACCAGAAATTTGCTGGAAAAGCTCAGTGGTTCTGGCAGCATCTGTGGAGAGAAATCAGAGTTAATGTTGCAGGTCGAGTGACCCTACCTCAGAACTTCCTCAAACCCTCTTGTTCTCGTTCCTTTTACAAGCTGGAACAGCGTCTATTCTTACCAGCCCGCTCATGATTTTGTAAACTTCGATCAGACCTCCTCTTAACCTTCATAAAACCTGAAAGAACTGCGGATGCTGTAAATCAGGAACAAAAACAGAAGATGCTGGAAAAGCTCAGCAGGCCTGGCAGCATCTGTGAAGGGACAAAACAGAGTTAACGTTTCGGGACCAGTCCTGTTCTGAGGAAGGGTCACTGGACCCGAAACGTTAACTCTGATTTTTTCTTCGCAGATGCTGCCAGACCTGCTGAGCTTTTCCAGAAACTTCTGTTTTTGCTCCTCTTAACCTTCTTCTCTCCACGAAGAACACTCCCAACCTTTTCACAGAAAGAACAAAGAACAATACAGCACAGGAACAGGCCCTTCGGCCCTCCAAGACTGTGCTGACACTAACTTCCAATCTATCCTCATAACTGAATCATTCTTGTATACTGCTTCTGGTGTTAAGTGATTAACAGAAAGAACAGTAATTCACACAGTTTCAAAAGTTACATACACACAAGATATTTCATGAATGTACTGCTAATTGATAGCATCAGATCTTCATGCACTTTTGTCACATTAATAGTGAGAACCTAATAATTGAAAAGCTCTAGTGGACACTGTATTGGTTCATGCTTTAACTGTGGTTTCAAATTAGCTTTTGCTAGTAATTCAGGTTCATTTGCAGTTAAAAGACGCAGGTTAAACTTAGAGTAAAATAAGAGAGGCACGAACATTATCACGCTGGTTAACTTCTGTAAGGTTTTAAATTGATCCATCTCAATTGGTTTGGATGTGACACATGAGTCATCGTGTCTTGTTATGAAAATGTTCCAATATTCTATCATTTATGCTTCTTTTTTACATTTATACGTGTTAGATCACACGCTAAACTGCAGGATCAAGAATTTCCTGTTTTTCCATTCCAAGCTGACTCATCTAAGTCTTCCTTCAACGATCCTGAAAACATAAAACAAACACAGTGAACAGTGGTAGTAATGTTTCAGAGATAGTAGGAACTGCAGATGCTGGAGAATCTGAGATAGTGGTAGTCCTGTGGTGTGCCCCTTGTCTCCAGCCCAAGCCAGAGGCCCAGGTTCCACGCCAGGACCTTTACACCTGGAAGGCTAATCAGAAGCCTTTTAGCAGCAGGACACAATGGCTGGGAAATGAGGGTCGGTGAATGAGGTGCCCGCTCCTCAATTTCCAACAAATAACAAAACACTGATTTTGCAGACGTGTCACCAGGATAGCAGGAGTCGGTGGGAGTTAGGTGCAGAGGGGCCTCTGAAATTGTCTGTTGTAGTCTGCAGTGTGTGCCCTGATGAAATAGCAGCTGAACAAACAGGAAGTGCCAAGGCACAATGACAATAACATGGGTTCAAATGGTTAAGCGTTGACCTGCCACTCCCTCACGATGCCGTGTAAAAAGCAAATTAGGTACAGATGGGAACTCAGCTGTGCCTCATTATTATTTACCTGTTCCTCCTGGATCACTTCTTGGCCTATCTGGCTCAGACCAAGTGTTGTTCTTAGCCTTTTGGTTAAGGCCACTTGGCTGCGATCACGTGCTGGGGCTTTTGCCTCAGTGACGAGACTATTTGTGTGGGAGCAACAACTTAAGTACCCCCCCCCCCCCCTCCCCGGTCTGTAGGCACTGATGGACTATTGCTGTGTGCGAGGATGGTGCTTTGGAATTGGCATCACCTCCCGAAGGCTAATTAAACCCATAAGACCATTACACATTGCAGTAGAAGCAGGCCATTCGGCCCTTTGAGTCTGCTCCACCATTCAATGAGATCATGGCTGGATATTATTAAATTGGAGAGGGTTCAGAAAAGAGTTACCGGGACTGGAAGGTTTGAGATATAAAAATAGACTGGAAAGGCTAGAACTCTTTTCACTGGAGCATAGGAGGTTGAGGGGTCACCGTATCGAGGTTTGTAAAATCATGAGGGGCATGCATAAGGTGAATAGCAAAGGTCTTTTCCCCAGAATGGGGGAGTTCTAAACTAGGGGGCATATTTTTAAGGTGAGAGGAGAAGGATTTAAGAAGCGCAAGAAGGGCAGCGTTTTTACACAGGGAGTGGTTCGTGTGTGGAACGAACTGCCAGAAGAAATGGTGGATGCAGGTACAATTACAACATTTAAAAGATATTTGGATAAATTCATGAATAGGAAATATTTAGAGGGATGAAGGCCAAATGCAGGCAGGTGGGACTAGTTTAGTTTGGGACTATGTTCAGCATGGACTAGTTGGACCAAGGGGTCTGTTTCCATGACTCAATGACTCTATGATAATCCTCAACTCAACCTTTCTGCCTTTTCTCCATAACCCCTGATTTTCTTGTTGATTTAAAAGCTCCCTATTTCAGCCTCGAATATATTTAATGACCAAGCCTGGATCATTAGTGAGGTCATTAAGTAAATTCAAGGCTGAGATAGACAGATTTTTAATCAGGAAGAGAATTGAAGGTTATGAGGAAAAAGAAGGAATGTGGAGTTGAGGATTATCAGATCTGCCACGATCTCATTGGATGGCAGGACAGGCTTAATAGGCCGAATGTGCTACATCTTATGTTCTTATTGAGCAATGTAAGGAAGTATTGAGAGAGATGAACTTACTTTTTTTTTCCTTTATTCATTCATGGGATGAGGGTGTCGCTGGCTAGGCAGCATTTATTGCCCATCCCTAATTGCCCAGAGTGCAGTTAAGAGCCAACCATATTGCTGTGGATCTGGAGTCACATGTAGGCTAGACCAGGTAAGGATGGCAGTTTCCTTCTCTAAAGGGCAATAGTGAACCAGATGGGTTTTTACCAACAATCAATTCATGGTCATCATTAGATTGTTAATTCCAGGTATTTATTGAATTTGAATTCCACCATCTGCTATAGTGGGATTCGAACCCAGGTCCCCCAGAACATTACCTGGGTCTCTGGATCATACAACTAGGCCATCACCTCCCCCATACTGAGAGAAAGAAGTTTTAAGAAGTATCTAAATGGGAGAAGTCAGCGATTTAGTGAGGGACTAGGCAGCTGACAGCACAGTTAGTAATCATGGAGTGCTTGAAATAGAGCTAACACAGGAAACCACATTGGGAGGAGTGCAGGGATCTTTCCTTATGTTTATTCACAGCATCTTATTTAGACCAGCATTTATTGCTCAGCCTTATTTACCTTGGAGAAGGTGGTGGTCAGCTGCCTTCTCCAACCGCTGCACTCCTTGGGATGTAGGATTCCTGTTAGCAAGACTCATTACTTTGATCTCAGTGACAGGGAAGGAATGGTGATATATTTCCAAGTTAGGATGGCGAGTGGCTTGGAGAGAAGCTTGCGGGCTAAGGTGTCCCACATATCTGCTGATCTTGTCCTTGCAGCTGGTAGGGGCTGTGATTTTGCAAGGCGCTATTGCGAGTTGCTGCAATGCATCCTGTAGATGGTGCACACTGATGGCATTGTGAGGAGTGAATAGGGAAGGTGGATGTGGTACCAATCAAGCTGGCTGCTGGATGGCGTCAAGCTTCTTGAGTGTTGTTGGATCTGTCTCTATCCAGGCAAGTGGGAGTACCTAGGGGTTCAGGTACATAATTCTTTGAAGTTTGTATCACATGTAGACAGGATGGCTAACAAGGTGTTTAGCACGCTTGCCATCATTGCTGAGTTCTTTGAGTATAGGACTTGGGAAGTTATGTTGAGGTTTTATGAGACATTAGTGAGACCTCTTCTGGAATACTACGTCCAGTTCTGATCACCCTGTTACAGGAAGGATATTATTAAGCTAAAGAGGGTTCAGAAGAGATTTACCAGGATGTTGCTGGGTATGGATGGTTTAAGTTATAAAGAAAGGCTGGACAGGCTGGGACTTTTTTCACTGGTGCGTAGGAGGTTGAGAGGTGACCTTACAGAGGTTTATAAAGTCATGACATGTGTAGATAGGGTTAATGGTAGGTGTCTTTTTTCCTAGGATGGGAGATATCAAGACTAGGGGGCATATTTTTAAGATGAGAGTAGATGAGAGTTTAAAACAGACATGAGGGGCAAATTGTTTACACAGAGGGTGATTTATGTGTGGAATGAACTTCCAGAGGAAGTGGTGGATGTGGGTACAGTGACAACATTAAAAAGATATTTAGATAAGTACATGAATAGGAAAAGCTTGGAGGGATTTTGGCCACGAGCAGGCAGGTAAGACTAGTTTATTTGCGATTATGTTTAGCATGGACTGGTTGGACTGAAGGGTCTGTTTCCATGCTGTATGACTCTATGAGTCCATGGCTCTATTCCATCACACTTCTGACTTGTTCCTTATAGATGGTGGACAGGCTCTGGGGAGTCAGGAGGTGGGCTATTTGCTGTAGTATTCCTAGCCTTGACTTTCTCTTGTAGTCACAATATTCAGTCTGACTAGACTAGTTCGGTTTCTGGTCAATGGGAACCCCCAGAATAGTTATAGTGGGGGATTCAGTGATGATTATATCTTTGAATTTCAAGGAGATGGTTAGATTCTCTCCAGAAGGAAGGATCATAGAGTTGCAGGGATCAGGAGTGATGAGGCCATGGAGGAGTTTAAAAACAATATAATGAGTACACACTATTGGTAATAAAGCACTTTATTTGATAGCTTCCGCATATTTTAATACCAGTTGTCGAAAATCTTTGGAAGGTGTCTGATTTTGGATGAAGGTGGTATCACCTGAAGTGCCCATGATGCATTGTACCAAGCTACTGTCCTTCACTGCCAATGTACAGCTGGCATAGGTGTCTAATTTTTCAGATTGTGGAATTGAGATATCTGTCGAAGAGATAGCTTAATCTTTCTGTGTCTCATACAGATTATTATGCTGGGTGTACTCATGGTGACTGTTGAACATAGTTTTATCACTAAGGACTTTTCACTTTCCTACGTCTGCAGGAAGTAATTGCTCATTGGATAGCTGAGTGTCGCATTGCCATTGAACAAGCCCGACTGCTTACACTTAAAGCAGCCAGTACAATTGATGCTTTGGGAACAGCGCCAGCAAGGAAGGAGGTAAGACATAACCAGCCAGTGCTTGCGAAACCTAAAACATCTACTGTTAGGGATGATTCTATGATTGGACAATACTTGAAGAACAATTCTGAGTGTGCTAATGACCTCACCAACGACCAATTTAGGATAATACTAAGAACTCAAACATGGCTCATTTATGCCGGTTAGAAGTGTCAGACAGAATCATACAATCCTGACAGTGTGGAAGCAGGCCATTGAATCCACATCACCCCTCCAAAAAGGAGCATCCCACCCTACATTTTCCCCATGGCTAATCCCTGGGCAATTTAGCCTGATCCTGTCCACCTAACCTGCACATCTTTAGGCTGGCAGAGGAAACCAGAGCACCCACACAGACACAGGGACCATGTGCAAACTCCACACAGACAGTCACCCAAGGCTGGAATCGAACCCAGGTCCCTAGCGCTGTGAGGCAGCAGCAGTAACCACTGAGCCACCGTGGGTCATGCTGGGCCACGTTCTTTATGAATATGAGGACAATAAGCTCGGATGCCTGTGAACAGCAATTCCTTCTGAGCTACTTTAGCCTCTGCTGAGCAGTCCCCTTTGCCAGTTTAGAGAATTTCACAGCGCTGGAAGTACTGAATGCTCATCTACAGTCAGTCAAGTGGAACCACTGATCTCGCTCTAACTGGGAGAAAGTCCTCATTTCATTAGAGCCAGTGCACTTGTACTTTAGTCTGGGTTGGCATTAGTGGAATGTATACTTGGGTATCACAGAATAAAGAAAAAACACATGTTGCCATGGAAGTGCATCCCAACAATCAGAGTCCACTTGCTAAGGATTTCTAATAAATTCCTCGATTACACAACTTAAATTATTCCCCTTCAAAACCCCAAATACATATGCACACATTCACGTTTAAGATGAATGGTTTAGCAGATGTAATATGGGTGGAAAAATAATATAAACAGGGTAAACAAAACTCCAAAGGTTGAAGTTTCAGACCACTGGGTGGAAAGTTATTTTTCTCACAATTCTTTTTGCAATGAAGACACACTGCTGTCAGTAGGGTGGCTGTTGCTCTTTGGTTTTGCTGGTGGATCAGGTGGACCTAGGTATCTACTTGTTTAAGAATTCTTTCCATAAGCTTTCTTGGTTTTTCTGTATTTTTCCCGCATGGTGAGAGCAAGGGGAAGAGATGGATGCTTTCTGTTTGCAGGCTCTGGATGATTCTCCCTGGCCTGCCCTCTCACAGCTTCAAAACACTCCATTTGTATTGTACAGCTCTAAAAGCATGCAGCATTTTGAATTTCACGTTGCAAAACCCTCCTGCTATTTCAGCTATACGTCAGTCCAACTTTCTTTTTGGCTTAAAATGCCAAAAAATGAACAATGTGGTCTCTTACAAGCTGAAGCAAAATATTTTATGAAATGGGTTTTTAATGATCTCAAATGCACAGCTTGAAAGGGTGGTGGAAGCAGATTCAACAGTAATTTTCAACAGAGAATTGAATTAATACCTGTAAAGGAAATATCACAGGGTCGTGGGGAAAGAACGGGGGTGTATTATTCTAAATGGTCACATTGTACCGGAACTAATCTCTACCTGATGTTTATTAACAGAATGACACTTTTCAAGCATGCAGTTCTAACTCAAGCACATATGCAGAGACCCTTACTGCAACTGAGATGCACTTGAGTGAAACCCCAATTAATGGCCATCACCGGCATAAAGTTTACTAGAATATATAATTAAGGACGGTCTGTGTGGAGAGCTGACACAGTCACATAGGATCAAATATCCTCCCTATAATGCTTTAAGAATCTATACCTGTTTGTCTGACTCCTTGCTGTTTTCTGTCACCTGAGATTGCCATGATAAAGGTCGTTGCTCCACGAATGGCCTGTAAAGTGGTGGACTGTGCCATTCAGGTCTACGGAGGATGTGGAGTCTCCGAGGATCTTCCTCTGGCACACATGTGAGTATCAATGTGCACGTTGGAGCAATTATCACAAATATCACATGCTGCAGCTCCTGGACAGCACTGAGAGATACACAAAAACAAAATCTTGGCAGCACACGCTATTTTTCTAAAACCAAGCTTTCAGATCTACCTGGAGACTCGGTGATCATTACTTAGTGACTGTCCAGAAAAAAAAAGTCTTCTACCATTTGTATGGCTTATTGTACCACCATGAAGGCTGTTCTCTGTGTTTGCTGATGAGGGGCTCCAGCACACCATGTCAATATCTTCACTCTTCACACCCTCTGCTATCGCTCACATATCCTCACCCAAAAATTGGGATGACAATTCTGCATCTCCCTTGGTTCTTCCCAGAGAGCGCATGGAGATTGGCTTGGTCTGAGCTTTCTCCTTTAAGAAATTGTCCCTCCAGCCATTTCCAGCTGGGCTGTAGTCGCTCTGTCCTGCATGGTGATGAATATAAAGAACCGACAGCCTGGAAACATACCTTCAAGCTTCATCCACAGACCCAGTGGAGCATAAGCCTCCCACAGTCAGAATTAAAGTGGAAGGTGATTTAGACTTTGGGTTCGTAGTACAAGAGGAGACACATTGGACCCACAATGAATTAAATAGATTTCTTCACTTGGAAGAGCACTGTGTGTGCTCAACCAGCCATTCTTTGTAAAACTCAAAACAAAATGAGTATGTACTAAATAGAAGCTGGAGTAGGCCATTCAGCTCCTCAAGCCTGTTCCGCTATTCACTGAGATTACAGATGATCTGAGTGGTTTTTTTCAATCATTCAACGCTGAGGGCATCACTGGCTGGACCCAGCATTTGTATTTCGTAATTCTGCTTTCTTATTTTTATTTACTGTGGGCAATGTTGGCTAGAGCAGCATTTATTGTCCATCCCTAATTGCCCAGAGGACAGATATGAGTCAACCACATTGCTGTGGGTCTGGAGTCACATGTAGGCCAGACCAGGCAAGGACGGCAGTTTCCTTCCCTAAAGGGCATTAGTGAACCGGATGGGTTTTTTAGACAATTGACAATTCCAGATTTTATTGAATTAAAATTGCATCATCTGCTGTGGCAGGTTTTGAACCCTGGTGCCCAGGGCATTAGCTGGGTCTCTGGATTGATGGTCTAATGATAATGCCACTGGACTGTTCCCTCAACTGAATTGAATGTTTTGAGTGTTACCCTCCACACATGCATCTCTAGAGCAGAGCAGAATGCAAGGTTAAACTGCAAGCTGTATGTGCATCATGGCATTTTAATGCCCACACAGTGGGGACAAGGCAGGTATGTGGCGTTAGGTCACAGATCAGCCACAACCTGACTGAATGGTTTGGAACATGCTCAAAGGGCGAAATGATCTCATTGTATTCCTGTGTTCTCTTTTTCTGCCTCCACAGATTTAATTGGATATACACGTCACACAGAAACATAGAAAATAGGTGCAGGAGTAGGCCATTTGGCCCTTTGAGCCTGCTCCACCATTCAATACGATCATGGCTGATCATGCAATCTCAGTATCCCACTCCCGTTTTCTCTGCATCCCCCTCGATCCCTTTGGCCTCAAGGGCCATATCCAGCTCCGTCTTGAATATATCTAATGAACTGGTTCCAACAGCTTCCTGTGGTAGAGAATTGCACAGGTTCACAACTTTCTGTGCAAAGGAGTTCTTCCTCATCCCAGTCCTGAATGGCTAACCCCTTATCCCTAGACTGTGTCCATGCTGACCCATTGAGATTCAGTAGTTTTGGAGCCAGTGATATTTGGGCATCAGTCAGACAACACCCAATCCATGTCACGGTCAGACTCATTAAGATCTGGTGTCTTTCAGGTACTCCATGGTACGCACTCTGCGTATAGCTGACGGGCCGGATGAAGTGCACCTCTCCGCAATAGCAAAACTGGAGCTGAGGGAGCAGCTTAAAAACTCCATGGCAAAGCTATAAATAATTGACAGAATGCAAGATTGACCAAGGCTGCAACCAGACAGAGATAACATAACATTGGCCTTCTGTTTTCCAATGCAGTGATTGATTGAAGCATCAATTACCGGAAATATTGCACATTGGACAATGAATCACCCAACATATTAATCCAGCATCTGTATACCAATTACATCTTTGTTTCTGCTCCCCAAACACTGCTGTTTTATAAATTGGAAATAACAACCATTCATGCAGAGGAAGAGTGATTTATTTCTTTGTGCTTGGAGCATATATTGGTGGGGAACAAATGTGTCAGAGGAAGCAAAACTGTTAGCATAATGCAGTAATGAAATGATCAAAAGCATGTTGCAAATTTGCATAATATAATTACTGTCAGTAAACTGTGACAACCCAGGGGACGTAATGAAATCCTATATTCCTCTTTTTTTATTATTTATCCCATACATTAATCGATTTGGAGAATTATAGAGGACAGATTCCGCCAAAGCTCTCTTCCCACTACACCAAACCTGGCAGGTTCGAATATATTGACAACAGCCTGCATTTATAAAGTGCCTTTAATGTACTGGAGCATCCAAAGGGACTTCATCCAATAATTTAGGATGCCAAGCCTCGTGAAGGCATATCAGGCTAGATGTTTGAAACTGTGGTCGATGAGGTTGATTTGAACCAGTGTCTGAAAGCACATGAGAGAGAGATGAAGAGGTTCTCTGCAGTAATTCCAGACCTTGGGGCCTATTCATCTGAAGACATGACAGTCAGTGGCAGACTGATCAAAATTGGGAGTACAAATGAGGCCCAGAATTGTAAAAGCACAGAGATTTTGAAGGGTGGTAGAGCTGGGGTAGGTTGCAAAGATGATTTGAAAATAAGGACAAACATTTTATAATTGAGGTGTCGCCAGTCCAGGAACCAATACAACCATAATAAATCTCACTTTTATGTGTTCTACAACTTTATGGACATTAATCTATCAGATTTTAGCTAATGTTTCGATAAATATGTTTCCTATGTTAATTACTTCTGAGATTACAGGGGAAATCAATTGACCCAATGCCAAATTTAATCTAATTTGCTCCTCTGACAGGTCCAAGGATTTGGCTGGTCATTTGATATGACACGGCTTGTTAATGTTTTCACAGGTTGACTGCCACATTTATTTACCAAAGAATGTTGACAGCATTTACAAAAGTAATTGATTGGTTTCACAGTGCTTTGGGTTAACTTGAGGATATGAAAGGCACTTTATAAACGCAAATGCATCTCTGTCAAAGGATTCTCATTGCTTTTTGATGTTCAATCAGGGGTTTAGAGTGTTGCTGGTGGACCAACATTTATTGTCCATTGTTAATTGCCTTGGAGGAGGTGGTGATGAGCTAGCTTCCTCAACCATTGCAGTCCTTGGGTGTACAGGCACCCACAGTGCTGTTAGAATGAGGTTTTATTGTCATGTGTACTCAAATACAGGGATACAGGAGTACATTGAAAAGTGTACAATGTTGCTATTCACTGCTCCATCTTAGGTACAAGGTACCTAGGTCGAAAATCTTAAGTATAAAGTAGAAAAATAAAGGAATAAGTGAAAAGTTCAACGTTATGGTTCTTCTTGGTATAAAGTCGTAAATAAGGAATAAAGTTAAAAGTTCCAAATCACTGTCCTTTAACCATGGGTCTGCAGTCGCTCTCTCTCTCTCTCTCTCTCTCTCTCTCACACACACTGGACTCATTCTCTCTCCCACACTGGGCTTGATCTCTCTCCCCGCGCTGGGCTCGATCTCTCCCTCATGCTATATTGACCCAGTGGCAGTTACGGAACAGTGTTATATTTCCAAGTCAGGATGGTGAGTGACTTGGAGGGGAACTTGGAGGGTGTGGTGTTCTCATGTATCAGCTGCCCTTGTCTCTCTAGTTGATGGAAGTGGTGCTGGCAAATGGAGCCTGAGTGAATTGTTGTAGTGCATCTTGTAGGTGGTACACAGTGGTGGCTCAGTTAGAGGTAGTTTCCCATAAAACTTAATTCCCTGCATTGCCCATCCTGAAACTGAATATATATTCATCATTCAAACATGAATTCTACAGTTTCTAAATGAATAGAAATCTGCAATATCGACAAATTACAATGCCCACATTTTGTAATGAAATATAACTCCTGTAATTAAAAGAATGTTAGTTTTGGAATAAGCGCATTGCGCGAGCAGGTTGGAAAACAGCTGTACCAAGGCTGTATACATTAATACCTACCTCAATCCTTCATACCAGGAGTCTTGATCAACTGATCCCACAGATATTTTGAAGACATAGGCTGGGCCTGATAATAGGAAATTTAAAAAAACTGATGAAGAGACAACGTTCTGGTATGATTGACTTTGAAAGTATTTTTATGGCCAGTGGTGTTCCTGTAGCTGACAGAATACCAGAACTGTGTTTAAATGAATAAGAAAGTGGACAAAAATGAGGAGTTTGGGCTAATTAGTGGCTTGTGGCCAGTTGATACAAAACGTTTTATAATAAGCACTTTACAGTGTCAAAAACATGAAGAGCGAAAATAATCTTAAAATTTGAAATAAAGCTGACAGTATTGGTAGGATTCTGTAGGTTGGTCAGAGAGGAGTGGTTAACCTTTTTGGTAACCTTCACCTAGTTCTACAATGAAGGGAGAAAATATTGACCCAGGAATGCACTGACCACTTTGCTCACAATTTGGAGTTCACCTACAGTGGTAACCCATTCTTTTGTGCACTCAACTAAACAGTACTGCATGTGTCAGTCTATTTTTCATTCCCTGTAATTATATTTTCTAATTTCACCCAATTTGTCTTTTTGCAGCTTTCCTTTATGCCTTCTTCTTTTGCACACAGCGGATCCCAATTTTATTCTTTATCTGTAAATAGACTCCAGCTCATTTTGTTCTTTCCAGTTCCCAGACTGTGAAACGGAATTACATCCATCCTGAAGATGAGTAGATTAACGCTGTACTGAAAGATGGTACAAATGATGAGAGAACAAAGACTCACGCAGTCATGGATCTGTCGGAATTGGCACAGCAGAAACTGCTGAAAGAAGCAAATCACCTTGCCGAGAGCAGACAGGACACCAAGAGTACGAAAGGGAACCCATCAATCACCAACAACACTTCAAATTCTTCTAGTCATCTAGTTGAGTGAAGCACTCAGTGAATATCTCTGCTGGTCACTTCTGGTGCTCTCTTGTAACTGAAGACTGCAATTTTTGCTAAATAGTCTTAAACATTGTTTTCCAAGTAGATCTCGGCACTATCAAACTATCTATCATGACACTTTATCCTCATGATAGTCGATGGGATGAAAACATCTGGATATATTACAAGGTTGGCGGGGGGGGGGCACGATGACCTAGTGGTATTATCGCTGGACTGTTCATCCAGAGTCCCAGATAATGTTCTGAGGACCCAGGTTCAAATCCTGCCAAGGCAGATGGTGGAATTTGAACTCAATAAATATCTGGAATTAAGAGTCTGATGATGACCATGAATCCATTGTCAATTGTCGGAAAAATCCATCTGGTTCACTAATGTCCTTTAGGGCAAGAAACTACCATCCTTACCTGGTCTGGCCTACATGTGACTCCAGACCCACAGCAATGTGGTTGTCTCTTAACTGCCCTCTGGACAATTAGGGATGGGCAATAAATGCTGCCTACCCAGCGACGCCCTCATCCTGTGATTGAATAAGGGAAAAAAATGTTCCTAATGAGTGGACCCAGCACAGTGGTAGCTGGCTACATCATTCACCTCACACTGTAATACAAAGTCTGCTCACTTCCTCCCAGGACTGAGCATGAGGTAAAAGGATCTCTTCAGCTCTACACCTTGTTATCTCTCTTAAAGCTGTCTTACCCTTCAGGGTGGGAAATAGTTGAGCGAACAAGCAGAGCTGCTGCATCAGAAGAGAAAGAGAAGAGTAGCTCTTTTAGATTTGAGGAGCATTCTCGATTGAAGAGCAGTAGCAGAGCAGCTTGAAGGGGAGTGGCTGAGGCTAAGTAGCACCGTGGTTCGAACAAACCTGAAAATGAAGGAGGCAGAAACTTCAATTGCTGAGAACTTCCCAAGGTAGGTGGGCTTACACTTTGGTTAATTTGACCATCTCATTTTGGTTCATTTTATTACCTTTTGGTACATTTTACTGGAGTTTTACTGAAGAGGGGTAACATACAGCTCTCCGAGAGAATCCGTTGCTCAGTTTATCAAGTGGGTGGTGTGTGTATGGGTTTCTTCAAGCCCAAAGTGATTTAGAATGAATGAGGATAGTTTCTGATCCAACTAGTAAAGTCTTGTTGCGTAAACAATATGAAGTTTATTGCATTCCTGCAACTATTTACATGAATATAGCTTGCATTACCTTGGTGACTGTTAGACACACTGTAACCTTAGTTGCGACTCTCACAAGCTTCTCATTTACACTCACCAAGTGCCATTGACATGATTACAGTGGCTGATGCTTACTACCTTCGATCATGTATTAAACCTTTCAGACCCACAGACAACAGGCAGAACAGAAAGAGATGAAGAGTAGAAAGTCCTACATTATCAGTGGGTGATTAGATGACACACGCTCCATAAATCGAACAGCCTCAGTGAAACAGAAGGAGACCCAGGTGCATGAGTTGAACACAATCCCAAAAACTCAACCAATTCAGAGCATTAGTCAACAAGGACCACAGAATTTCGCATGTGGCTAGGTTGTACAAGAAGTAGTATGGATGAATATTGATACAGTGGGCCAAGCCATGACAGATGAAGTTCAGTACTGGTTGGAAAGATAGATCAGAGACTTTCTACATGGCAAGAAGTTAAGAAATGTGGGAGAGGTAGAGAGATTTGAGGGTGTCTTTCTGAAAATCACCAGAAGCCATTGGACTGGCACAAACCATTCATCTGAAAAGTGAATGCAATGTTGTCCTTTGTCACAAGTGACCTTGAAATCAAAGAAATGGAAGTTGTATCAGGTTCTTTTAACCTCTGGATATACCACACCTGGAATATTCTGTTCAGTTGCTTGTGTGTCAGGAGGGGTACATTGGCATCTAAAGGTAAATATGGCCCCTCAGAATCCCATCTAACAACAAACCCAAGGCTGATGTAAGACTCACCAGTCTGTAGTTCCTAACTATGTTGCATTCTTGAGGAAAAACTTCAGGGAGTCTTTGAAACACTTCTTTTTGTCTTCTGCTCCTTTGTGTACCTTCCTTGAGCTGAGAAAAGGTGTTTTAGAATGCTGCATAAAATTCTGGTCATCCTGAAACTGAGGCTTAAAGGTTTAAATGGTGAAGATAGCTTGTACAGAGCAGAATTTATTTGAATTTGGAAGACATTGAGATGTTTATGACACTCAAAGTATTTGCTGAGGTAGATGGCACGGTGGCTCAGTGGTTAGCACTGCTGCCTCACAGCGCCAGGGACCTGGGTTTGATTCCAGCCTCGGGAATTGCACATTCTCCCCGTGTCTGCGTGAGTTTCCTCCGGGTGCTCTGGTTTCCTCCCACAGTCCAAAGATGTGCAGGTTAGGTGGATTGGCCATGCTAAATTGCCTGTAGTGTTCAGGGAGGCGGAGGTTAGGTGGGTTGTTGGGGGGGGTGGGTCTGGGTGGGATGCTCTGAGGTTTGGTGTGGACTTGTTGGGCTGAAGGGCCTGTTTCCACACTGTCTGGGATTCTATGAATAAAAATAACAGCAGCTAGTTCCTCTGGGGATGGAAGCCATAACAATGGAAAAGTAAGTGAGCTCGGGTGTTCAAGGGAGGTATATTTGGTGTCAGAAAGTATTTCCTCACACAGAGAAGTGGCGGAAATCTGGAACTCCTTTTCAACATGCTGTCTGGGTCAGTTTAATATTTCCAAACTGAGATGATCATATTTTTATTGGATCAGGCTATGAACGAAGGTAGGTAAATTTATTTCAGATAGAGGTCAGCTGTTATCTTTATTCATTTAGGGCTTGTGGGCATCATTGGCGAGGCCAGCATTTAATGTGTATCCATACTCCCCCTTAATTTACTGTTTGCTAACCCATTTCAGATGGTGTGAAGCATATTGTTAGGGGTCTGAAGTCACATATAGACTGGGCTGCATTAGTATGGCGCACTTCCTTCCCCAAATGATTTAAGTGTGATGTGTTTTTATTACAATCCAGTCATCTCCATTACTAATGACTAGCTTTTAAATCCAGATTTACTAATTAACTGAGTTTAAATACAGTTTAATTCTGTGAAATTTGAATTGGTGTACCTAGATCTGCTCTTTGGGTTACCTGTCCTGTAAGGTAACCACTACACTAGCATTGTCTATGAGCTGGCAGGTAGGCCAGGCTCAAGGATCTTAGTGATCTATTCTTGTTCCCTTTTCCCTATAGTCAAAACAGTGGCAACTAAACTTCGTTGTGTTTTACTAATGTTGATCACCACTTCCAGTCTGGCCTGCAAGAATTAAAAGCAAAATTTGCATCCAGAGAAATCTTGTGCAATTAAATCCTAGAGTGAAAGTTGCTCTCTGTTGTATAGAATTATCAAATATCTAAAAAGAGATGCAACCTCTCACGTCCAATATACACATGGTCACAGAAAGTGCAGTTGGCCTGGGAGCCCATAAACCATATTAACCTACATTTGTATTGGGAATGCTTTCCGCAATGTCCCCAATCCCCAGGGTTGCCCACAGCAACCTGTGAGGAGTCCTTGTAGAGAAAGAGCCTTACTACTTTGTCCATGGCCCACTTTTTAAAAAAATTCATTTTGTGGGATGTGGGGATTGCTGGCTGGCCAATATTTACTGTCCTCTCCAGTTGCCATTCCTTTGATCCCTTTAGCCCTGAGAACCATATCTGTCTCCATCTTGAAAACATTCAATGTTTTGGCCCCAATTGCTTTCTGTGGCAGAGAATTCAACACTCTCTGGGTGAAGATATTTCCCCTCATCTCAGTCCTGATTGGCCTGCCCCATGTCCTTAAACTATGATCCCTGGGTCTGGACTCCCTGGTCATCCGCAGTGTCCTTCCTTCATTTACCTTGTCCAGTCCTGTTAGAATTTTATAGATTTTGATGATCGATTTATTTTTTTCCCTGATCACTGCTCACCCAGAATCTGGCTACTTACTTGGGAATTTTAATTGTCTGCTAGGAATTGTATGTAAACAACCAGCAGAGTTACTAAACGGAAGAGAGGAGTAATCCCAACAGAGCAGCAGCCAGAGGGTAGCGGTCAGTCTCAAGATCTCAGGGCTCAATTTAACAGCATTAGTCCAAATTATAGACAATGAAATAACGCCACCTCTTGTGTATCTGGCCATGTATTCCAGACAAAACTGCAGGCTGGATTCTCGTTACCCCTCAACCACCACTCCCTCAATTCATAACTCGTACTTTAAAAATTCTGCTTCCTTATTTTTAATCATTTACATGTGGGCATTAATGGCTGGGCACTTACTGCTCATCCATAATTGCCCCAAGGTATGTGTAGAGTGACCCACGTTGCTGTGGGTCTGGAGTCACATGTAGCCTGGACTGGGTAAGGATGACAGCTTCATTCTCCAAAGGACATTACGGAACAAGATGGGTTTTTATGACAATCAACAGCAGTTAAATGGTGAAAACAAAAACACAAAAGAACTGCTTCAGAGATAGTAGGAACTGCCGATGCTGCTTGGTCTGCTGTGTTCATCCAGCTCTACACCTTGTTACCACAAAAGAATTGCGAATGCTGTAAATCAGAAACAAAAACAGAAACTGATGGGAAAACTCAGCGGGTCTGGCAGCACCTGTGGGGAGAAATCAGAGTTAATGTTTCAGATCAAGTGACCCTTCTGCAGAACTGGGACTAAATGGTCAAAACTAGACTTCAGAATTCCAGATTTTCGTTGGATTTTCATGCCACCATCTCCGTAGTGAAATTAAAACCCAGGTTCCCAGAACACGACCTGGGTCTTTATTTATTCGTTTGTGGGATGTGTGTGTCTCTGGCTGGGTCAGCATTTATTGCTCATCCCTAGTTGCCCCCTTGAGAAGGTGGTGGTGAACTGCCTTCTAGAACCGCTGCAGTCCACCTGCTGTGACCCACAATGCTATTAGGGAGGGAATTCCAGGATTTTGACCCAATGTTTAATAGCCAAGGAGATAATGCCACAAGGCCATCACCTCCCCTATGTCACTCCTAGCTGATTTTCCACATTTAAAGGTTGCTAATTTGATTAAGTGTATTGCTGGAGGTTTCATCTCTCGTCTTGTCTCAATACTCCAGGCACTATTTGGTGGATCACATGTGTGTGTGGATTGGTGCAATTCAAGCCTGTGGTTTCAGCATGTCGATCTGGAACTTATTTTTAAAATGCCAGGCATGCATTTTTGTTGTGCCTTTCATGACCTCTGGACATTTCAAAGGGCCTTACCATCAATGAAGTATCATTGCTATATGGAGTGCAGCAGTCAATCTAGGCACAGCAAGCTCCCAAAGACATTGATGTGATCGTGACCAAATCGTTCTCCTTGATTAACCTACTCATTTACTACTCACTTTTGAACTCTGTTCTTTTTTTTAAGCTATTATCCATCCTCAGGATTAAAAGGCCTCCACCTATTGCTATTCCTAACATCCTTGAGGGAGTGATTTACTGCAATCGAATGGCTTATTGATGAGTTTGTTCAGAGGGCATTCAGGGGGTTGTCGTGGGTCTGGAGTTACAAATAGGCCAGACCAGGAATGGGCAGCAGATTTCCTTTCCTAAAGCTTTCCAACCAACCCAACATCCTGCTCGCCTTTTTGTTTCGTGATATTGAAAACCATATCCTGGTCAGTGCAACACACCTCACTATTTAAAAACCAAAAGAACTGCAGAGGCTGTCAATCAGAAACAAAAATAGAAATTGCTGGAAAAGTTCAGAAGGTCTAGCAGCATCTGTGGAGGGACATCAGAGTTAATGGGGTGATCCTGTTCTGAGGAAGGGTCAGTTAACCTGAAACATTCATAAGGCATAGGGGCAGAATTAGGCCATTCAGCCCTTTGAGTCTGCTGGGCCATTCGATCATGGCTGATATGGTCCTCACCCCCATTTTCCTGCCTTCTCCCCATAACCCTTCAACCCATTACCAATTAAAAATCTGTCTGACTCCTCCTTAAATTTACTCACTGTCCCAGCATCCTCTGCACTTTGGGGTAGTGAATTCCACAGATTCACACCTCTTTGGGAGAAGTAGTTTCTCCTCAACTCTGTTTTAGATTTGCTACCTCTTATCCTAAGACTATGACCCCTTGTACTAGAATGACCCAGAAGAGGAAGCATCTGCTCCGCGTCTATTTTATCCGTAACTTTTGTCATCTTGAATACCTCAGTTTGATCTCCCCTCATTCTTCTAAATTATACAGAGTATAGGCCTAAACTGTTCAATCTCTCTTCATATGACAAGCGCTCATCTCTGGGATCAATCTAGTGAACCTCCTCTGAACTGCCTCTGATGCCACTGCATCTTTCCTCAAATAAGGGGACCAAAACTGTGCACAATACTCCACGTGCGGTCTCATCAATGCCTTGTATAGTTGCAACAATACTTCCTTACCCTTTATATTCTATTCCTTTAACTATACAAGCCAGCATCCCATTCACTTTCTTTATTATCTGCTGTACCTGCATGCTAGTTTTCTGTTACTCATGAACAAGGACACCCAGATCCCTCTGCACCAGAGCACCCCAAAGAAAGATAGATAATGGGTCGCCTTCCCATTTGTCCAACCAAAATGCATGACCTCACACTTACCACGTTAAATTCCATCTGCCACATTTTGTCCCACTCTCCTAACCTAATGTATCCATTTGTAAAGTTCTTATTTCCTCATTGCAATTTGCCGTCCTGACTATTTTTGTGTTGTTTGCAAATTTGGCATCAGAGCCTTCTATCCCTGTATCCAAGTCATTAATGTAGGTTGTAAATAGCTGGGGTCCAAGGACTGAACCCTGTGGCACCTTATCAAATGCCTTGTGGAAGTCCAGATATATTCCATCTACAGGATCACCATTATCCATTTTGCTTGTTACATCTTTGAAGAACTCTAGCAAATTCGTCAAACATGGTTTGCGCTTCATAAAACCATGCTGACTCTGATGGATAGCTTTTTGACTTTTCAAATGTCCTGATGTTTCTTCTTTGATAATTGATTCTGACCTTTAACAGCAACAGATGTTAAACTAACTGTCTGTAATTTCCCAAATATTGCCTCCCTCCCTTTTTGAATAAAGGTGCTACATTTGCATTTTTCCAATCCACTGGAACTTTTCCTGAGTCCAGGGAATTTTGTAACCGATCGATCCATTATCGCTGCCACCATTTCCTTTAATACCCTGGGATGTAGGCCATCAGGCCGGGGGGACATGTCTGCCCTCAGTCCTAGTACTGAGTACTTTTTCCCTATTGATGTTGATTGTTCTAAGTCTTACCCTTTCTATTGCCCGTGAATTGCTCGTTCCATCAGAAATGGTACTATTATCTTACACCGTGAAAACTGAGGCAAAGTATAGATTTAGCATCTCTGCCATTTCAGTGTCCCCCACTATTAACTCTCCGGTTTCATCTTCCAAGGGACCAACATTCACCTTAGCGACTCTCTTCCCTTTTATATACCTATAGAAGCTTTTGCTATCCTTCTTGGTATTTTGTGCTAGTTTTCTTTTGCAATCTACCTTAGCTCTTTTTATTAATTTTTTAGTATCCCTTTGTTTGTGTTTGAAAGTTTTCCAACCTTCTAGCCTGCCACTGGCCTTTGCAACATGGTGTACCTTAGTTTTTGACTTTATATGGTCCTTGACCTCCTTGTTTAGCAATGGATATTTTTTACCCCCCCATTACCACCTTCCTTCCTCACTGGAATATATCTTAGTTGCAAGGAATTGGGTAGCTCCTTCAACAATTGCCACTGCTCATCTGCTGTCTTACCTTTTAGTCTTCCTGCCCAATCTACTTGGGCCAAATCAGTCCTCATGCCTATGTAATTTTCTTTGTTTAATTCTGGAACACTACTGCGGGACTCTACCTTCTCACTCCCTAACTCAATTTTGAATTCTCTAATACTATGCTCACTATTCCTTAAAAGATCCTTAACTATGATGCCATCAATTAATCTCTCCTCATTACACAATACCAAATCCAGAGTACCCTGCTCCCTGATTGGTTCCACAACATAGTGCTCCAAGAAACAATCTCTAATACATTCACTGAACTCTGCCTCCAGGTTACCCTTGTCAATTTGATTCTTCCAATCTATGTGCATGTTAAAATCACCCATGATTATTGGCGTAGCTTTTTTGCCAGCCTCTAATATTTCCTGGTTTATACTATGCCCCACTGTAGAACTACTGTTTGGGACTGATAGATTACTCCTCGCAAGTATTTCTTCCCTTTGCTATTTCTTATTTCTACCCAGACTAATTCCACATCTTGATCTCCTGAGCATATGTCATTTCTCACTACAACACTGATCCGTTTCTTCACCAGCAAAGCTACACCACCTCCTTTTCCTTTCAGTCTATCCCTCCGAAATGCCAAGTACCCTTGGATATTCAATTCCCAGACCTGGTCTCCTTGTAACCGTGTCTCAGTAATTGCTACCAAATTGTACCCTTTTGTTTCTATTTGCGCCATTAACTCATTAATTTTGTTTCAAATGCTTTGTGCATTTAGATACAAAGCTTTTAAATTTGTTCTACGAGTAAATTTCCCTACTCTTTTATAAATCCTTGGTGCATGAAGACAATCACCTATTCTGTCCTTTACCTTTATTGTCTTGTAACCATACGCCACACTGCTAACCTGCACTCTTATCTCCTCCTTTAATTTGGGTTTTCTAACTTCCCCTGCAACTGAACACCTACCTCTAGCTACCTCTACCTCTACCTCTACCGCCCTGCTATTTAGTTTAAAGCCCTATCTACAGCCCTAGTTATGCGATTCATTAGGACTCTGGTCCCAGCACAATTCAGGTGAAGACTGTCCCATTGAAACAGGTCCCTTCTTCCCCAGGAACAAAAACAGAAGTTGCTGGAAAAGCTCAGCAGGTCTGGCAGCATCTGTGAAGGAAAAAGACAGAGTTAACGTTTTGAGACCAGTGACCCTTCCTCAGAACTTCTTCCCCAATACTGGTGCCAATGTCCCATGAATTCAAGCCCATTTCCCCCATGCCAATCTTTAAGCCACACATTTACGTGCTTAATCTTTTTCACCCTGTGCCAATTAGCTTGTGGCTCAGGTAGTAATCCAGAGATTATTACCTTTTTAGTTCTGCTTTTTAATTAACTCCTAGCCGTTCATACTCCGTTAGCAGAACCTCTGAACTAGTTTTATCTGTCATTGATACCTACATGGACGGTGACAGTTGGATCTTTATCGTCCCACTCCAAGTTCGTCTGTAGCCCAGATAAGATATCCTGAGCCCAAGCACCAGGCAGGCAACACAGCCTTCAGGACCCTCGATCCTGGTCACAGAGAACAAGGTCTATGCCCCTAACTATACTATCCCCAATTAAAACTACATTTCTCTTCTCTCCCTCTGCTTGAATGGCTCCCTGCACCACAGTGCTGCGGTCAGTCAGCTCATCTTCCCCGCAGTCCCCATTCATATTCACAAGACTCTCAAACCTATTGGACAAGGACCAAGGCCGAAGCTCCTGAAACTCTTCCCCCGGATCATTCCACCTGCCTCACTCACAGCCACACCCTCCTCTCCCTCACCACTGGCCAAATTCAAGTTAGTTAGTCTAAGGGATGTGGCTGTCACCTGAAACACAGCGTTCAGGTAACTCTCCCCTTCCCTGATGTGTTGCAACATCCAAAGCTCAGAATCCAGCTCAACTCTGAGCCGGAATTCCTCAAGCATCCAGCATTTACTACAGATGTGGTAACTGGGAACACAGTGGGGTCCACCTGCTTCCCTTTCATGCAGGCACAGCACATCCCCTGACCCTCCATCCTTATTTCATTGAACCAATTTTGAATTTGTTTCTAAAAAAATTTTAAACTGTTTATTTGTATCTCTGCTTATTATCTCGTTAACTCTGATGTCTCTTCTCATCTCACTATTTATTCAAAACATTTCATTTTTTGATTCCAAATTGACTTTTGACTGTGGTTCCCTCCCTTTGCTTTCTCAACATCCTCCACTCTCAGTCCAATGATAATAATTGACTTTGTGTTTTCTCTGTGACAGCTGGTTTTGAGTTCAGGGATGTGACCGGATAATAGCTGCTCAGAACACTGCTGTTTTTAAGCTTGATTCACACCTTTCACTGTTTAGTTACCCTGGCGACTGGCAGATCCATTTATTTAGTGCCCAGTAATTCATGTGATAAGAGACCAACTTGACAGAGATTTATAACCAATGTTCTATCATGGGGACTATCACCTCAGGCTCATCAAGCCCACTAATGCAAACTCATTACTTTGTAGAAGCCACAACCATGGGCAATCTATTCCTCATGAAATAGACTCTTGATCCATTCTCCTCTGAAAGACAAAAGTTGTCAATCTGATTTCCTGAAATCAATATGTGTGTGTGTGTGTGTGTGTGTGTATCTGAGTGTGTGTGTGCACATGTATGTGTGTGCATATGTATGTATGCGTGTGTGTGTGCGCATGTGTGTATCTCTGTGTGTGTGTATGTGATTGTGTGTGTGAGTGAGTGAGTGTCTGGGTGTGAGTGTATGTGTGAGAGAGAGTGAGTGAGTGTCTTTGTGTCTGTCTGTGTCTGTCTGTCTGCCTGCCTGCCTGTCTGTGTGGATGTGCATGCGTGTGAGAGAAGTGGAAAGATGCAGAGATAAACTGACAATATTTCATCCTCCTTAAGCACGCAAACCTTCATGATACAGTGTCCTTTAATCCAGAATTCCATATGGCACAAGGGCAGAAGTTTATCGACAGCATACCTGTGAGATTCTGGTACACATAGTCTGATGGACGAAGTGTTTAAGCAGCTTTATGTAAGATTAGTCCCAGGATATAGTGTTACTTTACTAAATCAAACAGGGAGCAATTCATGCTTATCTTCTGTAGGGAAAGACCAGTGATTACCTTTCACATTATGCTGTCACAGTGTAAAAGATTGTGGTTATGGGAGTGAAATATTGCTGCACTCAGCAAAGGGGAGATTGTCCTCTGATCCCTAAAGGTACAGTAACAAAGGGTTACCTAATGCTCTGCTTGCACTTCGCTTCACATCCGATTTGGTAACTTCTGTGTGGGTCCCTTGTTGATGGAATGATTCCAAAATCAATGTGCAAGCTTTCCTACAGCAGTGAGCTACGGAACGTCCGTCTTAAAGATGATTTATGTGATATTGTGAGAAGTATTAAACATTAAAATGAAGGAAAGTCACTCAATGGGGAGGAGATGGCCTAGTGATATCATCTCTAGACCATTTATTCAGAGACTCAAGTATAGTCTGGACACACAGTTTTGAATCCTGCCAAGGCACATGGTGGAATTTGAATTTAATAAATATCGGGAATTAAGAGTCTAATGATCACCATGAATCGATTGTCAGGAAATATGTGATTGTGTGTGTGAGTGAGTGAGTGTCTGTGTGTGAGTGTATGTGTGAGAGAGAGTGAGTGAGTGTCTTTGGTTCACTAATGTGACTCTAGATCCATAGTAATATTGATTCTTAACAGCCCTCTGGGAAATCAATGTTGATATTCCCAGTGACACCTACATCCAATGAATAACAATAGGTCTAATGCCCTCAGCTGTAATCCTGAGCCTGTGGACCATGTATATATTGCTTGTGGGCGTTTGCACTCCTTTTTTAGTTTTTTGAAAGATCTTGAGTTGTGTTTTTGGTTGCACTTCAACCCCATGCTCCTGATCTTTGGGCACCCAGTGTGGAGGGGTCTGGGTACATTGGAGGACCTCCTCATGCATCTGCCCCTGGGCCTGGCCAGGCTGGCTATAAACAGATCCAGGCAGTGGGCTGTGGAGGGGTAATCTCTGCCGACTGCCTGCCCCTCTTCTGTTATTCCATGGGGCAGCACGGTGTCTCAGTGGTTGGCGCTGCTGCCTCAGAGCACCAGGGACCTGGGTTCGATTCCAGCCTCAGGTGTCTGTCTGTGTGGAGTTTGCACATTCTCCCCGTGTGTCTGTGTTGGATTCCTCCTGGTGCTCCGGTTTCCTCCCACAGTCCAAAGACGTGCAGGCTAGGTGGATTGGCCATCCTAAATTGCCCCTAGTGTTCAGGGGTGTGTAGATTAGGTGGGTTATAGGGGAATGGGTCTGGGTGGGATGCTCTGAGGTTCAGTGTGGACTTGTTGGGCCGCAGGGCCTGTTTCCACACTGTAGGGATTCTATGACTGTATTTGAGCCTGAGTGTCATTGGAATAGGAGCATTTGGGTGTCGATTAGTGCTCTCGATGCCTTTAGAGAGAGGTGTTTCCCCCTCCAACCCCATTTTGATTTAGTCCATTCCTGCGCACCCTATCCCCTGCCCTCACCTTTAGTAGTTTGCACTGCCCTGAATGAACATGTTCAACTGAAAACACTGGGGTTTTTACTTGTGGTGGTTGCTATTTTAAAAAAAAACAAAAGGAAAAGCACAGTGATTTTAGTGGTGGGAAAGTGCTCAGTTGAGTACGATAACATTTCTGAGTAGAGAGAAAAAGATAAAGCAGACCAAAGGGGTCTTTTGTGGTGCAGCGGTAGTGGCCCTACCACTAGACTGGGAGGTCTGGGTTCAGGTCCCACTTGCCCCAGAGTTGTCTAATAACATTTCTGAATAGGTTGATTAGAAAATAGGTTAAATAAGAAAAATCAGATCAAGGTAAGACCCTCTTGTGGCACAGTGGTAGTGTTGCTCACCCTGGACACAGGAATGGGTCTACAGAACTGTCTGTCACAGGCTGGGAGATACCTCAGTGTGCCACAGTAGTAGCTCAGCAATAAATGATGGTCCTTTCCAGTTGGTCTTCCTGAGTTATTACAGTCAGATAAAACTCTCACATATTATCAGACAGGATGAAAGAGATAAATGCCTTCAATGGCGTCAGCATCATGTCAGATGATCTCCAGAGTATAACTGGTTCTCAATTTAAAATTGCATTTTTGTTTTAATAGGCTCAAGTTTGAAGGATTACGGAAACACCTGGATTTTTTCTTTAAATGAAAAGATATTGAAACATTTATTTCAGACAAGGCATTTCTGTGAATCATCCTGTTTCCAGATAATTGCTGTTTGTTTGAATTCTTGAACTCACTTCAGGGAAAATGCCTGCTTTGTTTTTATGACTGGCAGAGAGCTAGTTCTGCTTGAAAATTTTTGTTTGGATTGTCATTTGGGGATAAATCTATTGACAGAAAGAAGCCGCCCAGCTCATCTTTCCTGTGTCTAGAAAGGAGCTTCTCGCTGTGGGTCAGTAGGGGTACTGAGAAACCCTGGTTCAGCTGTTTCCACATGAGAAGGCTCTGAAAGGGTTTGTTGATGTTGCCTGAACATCTGCATTTACAAAGGTCCCCACTGACTACCGTAAGTGTTCAGCATCATCTGTCCTTGTGTGCCAGATTGACAGACCAACATCGATCTGAGCATATCAATTATTAACCTTTTCTTCTTCAAGAACTAAGACTTATTGGCCAAAAGTGTTATTTTTACCTTATTTTTTGTGTGCGTATGTGTGTGTGTGTGTGTGTGCGTGTGTGTGTGCGCGCGCACGTGTGTGTGTGTGTGTGTGTTGGATGATGTAGAGTGGAAAATGTTCACGCTTTCATGTTACAAGCTGAGTGTGCTAACCAGTTTTGCATCCTTTTGGAATTAGGTTCATTGCACAATAATTTATAAAAGCAATTTGGTTGTTGTATCTTTCCATTTTAAGTCTAAATAGAGAAAACAAACAATTGGCCACATTGGGAACAAGGCAAAAACAATTCAGTTTTGCTGTGACATGGAATATCATGCAACTAGAGAAAGAAAATACATTCCTCCCATCTCGGTAGAGCAATAAGAGACAAAAGATAGAAACCGGAGCACGTGCAGTTAAGAACAAAGTGGGATAGAGAAGAAAAGAGCTACTGAACCAAATTGTTGCCCCTGCAATCTCAACTTGGCAAGTAATTGAGGAACCTAAAACCCTTAGCCTCCCTTGGCCATGCAGAAACAAGTTTGATTTAATTTGATTTATTGTAGTCACATGTACCTAAGTACAGTTAAAAGCTTTGTTTTGCAAGCAGTACAGGAAGATCATAGCAAACAAAGGCATATGGATCAGAGGGAGCTTAGACAGAGCGAAGTATATAGGGTTACAGCTGTACCAGAGGTGCACAAAAGCAAGATCAACATCAGATTGAAATTAGAGAGGTCCATTCGGCATTCTAAATAACAGCAGGGAAGAGGCTGTTCTTGAACCTGTTGGGGTGTGTTCAAGCTTCTCTATCTTCTGCCTGATGCAAGAAATTGGAAGAGAGTGTAACTGGGGTGGGAGGGGTCTCTGATGACGTTGGTAGCCTTTCCATGGCAACGAGAAGTGTAAGTAGAGTCCATGGATGGAAGGTTGACTTCTGTGATGGTCTGGTCTGTGCGCACAACTTTCTGTAGTTTCTCACAGTCTTGGGCAGAGCAGTTGCATTGTGCACCCAGATAGAATGCTTTCTATGGAGCATCTGTAAAAGTTCGTGAGGGTCCTTATAGGCATGCCAAATTTCCTGAGCTGCCTGAGGAAGAAGAGGCATTGTTGTACCTTCTTGACTGTCACATTTATGTCAGAAGTCTGGGACAGGTTGTTGGTTATTGTCGCTCCTTGGAGCTTAATGGTCAGGACTCTCTCCACTTCAGCTTTGTTGATGTAGACAGGAGTGTGTCCTCTCCTTTCTTCCTGAAGTTGATGGTCAATTCTTTTATTTTGCTGACATTGAGAGAGAGATTGTTATCATTTCACCATGACACTATGCACTCTCTTTCCTTCCTATACTGACAAATCAATAGCTGCCAGTGACTACACCAGGTTATTTGGAGTCAAGGTGCAGATCACATCATTAGCATGTATTGGGAGGATAGCTAAACATCTGCAAAAGGTTGATTAGGTTGGTATGCAATGACAACCACGAATCCACTGTCAATTGTTGGAAAAGCTCATCTGGTTCACTAATGTCCTTTAGGGAAGAAAACCGCCATGCTTACCTGGTCTGGCCTACATGTGACTCCAGACCCACAGCAATGTTGCCCTTTGGGCACCTAGGGATGGGCAATAAATGCTGACTTAGTCAGCGACACCCTCATCCTGTGATTGAATAACGAAAAAAAAATCCAGTCTCCCTACTATAGGAAAGACGTCAAACTTGAAAAGATGCAGAAAAGATTTACAAGGATTTTTCTGGGGCTGGAGCTATAGGGAGAGGCTGAAGAGGCTGGAGCTATTTTCCCTGGAGAGTTGGAGGCTGACGGGTGACCTTATAGAGGTTTATAAAATCATAAAGGGAATGGATAGAGTGAATAGCCAAGGTCATTTCCCCAGGGTGGAAGAGTCCAAAACTAGAGGGGCATGGGTTTAAGGTGAGAGGGGAAAGATATAAAAAGGACCTAAGAGACAGCATTTTCATGCGGTGGGTGACATATATGTATGGAATGAGTGCCAGAGAAAGTGGTGGAGGCTGGTATAATTACAACATTGGTTACCTGAATAGGAAGGGTTTTCAGGAGATGCTGGCAAATGAGACTAGATTAATTTAGGATATCTGGTCAGCATGGATGAGTTGGACCGAAGGGTCTGTTTCTGTGCTGAACAACTCAGTGGGCAGTATGGACATCTTGGATGTGAGAAGCACCAGCACTCAATGAATCTCAATTATTGTTTCAAACCATTAATCTCTGGTTATGAGTGAATCTCACTTGTATGCTTTCCTTTCTCTTGACACAGTTCCCAGATTGCCTTATGCACAAATGATTGACCTGTTGTTGCATTGCAGTCAATGTTAAAATCCTTAGCAGGCTCATTATTTTTAACTCATTGGGATGAGATATTTATTTTTGCATAAGCATGCTCAATTCTGGTATAATTTGATTGCTGGGGCGTATGGTTTATTTCCCGAATCATGGCCACACTGAAGAATGTGATTTAGTAGAGACTAAGGGTAATAAGACAGATCCACTCAGAGTTGTTGGATGTCCTTGGGGCTTTAGGGGAAGAATTGATGCAAATCAGCAGAGACTGAACAGCTTGTTCATGCCACAGAGTTATCAGAGAGCCAGGAAATGAAAACTTCAAAATATTATTGAGAATTGCTGGATAAGTCACCTGAAAGGGTTAACTAACCTCATGAGTTAAGCTCAGAATATAAAGGGCTGTTCCTGAGAGAACATATCTGGTTGTTATGTGTCCTAGTTTAGTACTGTGTACTGACTTTTAAGTCTGGCCTGAGTTCTCACAAAGGACCTTTGTCTAAATCAGCTTTAAAATAAGTAAATTTTAAGCACTACAGGCAGTCCCTGCATGGTGAGTGGGTTTGTATGTTGGATCTTAAAAAATACACCCGTGTATGAGATAGTGTTTGTAAGTGCGAGTGTTTATAAGTTGGACTTTCAAAAATCAGGGACTCCCTTGTGCTTAATAAATCTGTTCTGTTTATCAATCCTTGCATTAAAATGTCCATGTTAGTATCTGTCTCACATGGAGCCAGTAACTTAGGTTAGAACCAAGCAGGTTTGGGGTCAGTGAATCTACCCGAGAGATTTCCAATCATTCATTTGGTCATCCTAGCAGAACTGTTATCTGAAACTATACCATCCTGGTGAACTGTTATCTGAAACTATACCACCCTGGCAGAACTGTTATTTGAAACTATGCCATGCTGGCTCCAGTTAGGGTCTCGTTAAGTATACCAAGGAGACCCCACTCCATCACTGAAGCTGCATCATGTCATCATCATTGAAGTGCAGAAGGAAGACAATGGTCATGAAAGTTCTCACATTGGTCATTATCAAACTCTTTTTATCTATTAAGGCTATGGAGTTTATAGAATCATTTTTTTTCTCCACTGTCGTGGTGCTTGATGATATTCGGAAGTAGAGGTTATGCTTGGCATGCATGAGATTCTAGGCTTGATCCATCATGTCTTTAGATTACTAGGAGATGGGCCTTTGAAGGGAGCTTGAGTAGGCTGAGATAACAAAGTGTAGAGCTGGATGAACACAGCAAGCCATGCAGCGTCAGAGGAGCAGGAAAGCTGACGTTTCGGGTCTGGACCCTTCTTCAGAAATGCATGGACCTTCATTTCTCTGAAGAATGGGCTTCAGCCAGTTTCCGCTGCATAAGGTTCTGGTAGCTTTTTGAAACACATTCTTGAATCTCTGCTGCAGAAGATTCAAAGACAAAATGCTTCATGTTTCAGGTTCCTGGGAGATGTTGGTCTTCGATTTCACAGGATCATTCCTTAGCCTCAGGAGGGTTACAATATCTTCAGGACTGAGCCAAAGTATTGCTTCTGTGGAGCGTTTCTCAATTCTTTCTGGGACTTCTAAGAACTTTCACTTGATTATTTTTTCGTCTTCGATTCATTCATGGAATGTAAGCATTTTTGACAAGATAAGTATTTATTGCCTGTCTCTGGTGACCCTTAAGATGGTTCAGTTTTGTCTCCATACCATTGGTGAAAGTTTGATAATCACGAGGAGTTCAGCCGACATTTATGATCTGTATCATCCCAAATTCAGACAAAATGAGCTGTAATCTGAGGATAAATTAGCTCAGTAGAAGCAGAGAGATCATAAATCATGTGATGAACGCAAAGTTCTCTTTTTCTGTTCCTATTACCAGTTTATTCATCACCAGCCTGGGCTCCATGTGAGAGCGAAGCTCTGAAATTACCAAAGCCGCTGGCTTCCCATAGGATTGGTACCCAGCAACACTTTGGTACAATGAAATTGGAAAAGAGCTAGTGAAACCTCAGGGGCTTTGGAAACAGCCATAATCCCTGTTACACAGCAACTCGGCAAATAAATTCCTCAACATATTTATTACATCATTACTGGAGTTAAATATGTTTCCGTTGCCATTTAGCTGACAGGTGAGGCTTAACAACTGGTGAGATTTTCTTTCCTGGCCCTGTGAGTGACTTTACTTAGTGGCTTTTTGAATAAATAAAACATTGAATGAAAATTAGCATTTGGCCAGGACAAACTCAAAATCATCAGAGGGCTTCTATTGCAAACTGTGCTACTGGATCTCTGCCAAATAGTCAAAGGGCTACCTTCGCTGAGCTAGTTCCATAATCGGATTATAGTGCCTGAGAAACCCCACACTGACTCAATAACTCCAGCTGTACAGTAAGATTCTGTATTTCCAGGAATTAAATTGCATAGGAAGAGATTAAACTTTCAGCAGGAGGTATAGTTGCGATATAGAAGTCTGGTGTCAACCATGATACTGCATAGTTTTGTGTCTGCCAGCCTTTTTTTTAATCAACTTTACTGCAAATGTTCCCCAGTAGTCCCAGTGGTTGAACAATAAAAGAAGACTTGCATTTACATAGCGCCTTGCACAATCATACATTGTTTCTCAGAGCTCTATAACCAATGGAGCACTTTTGAAATGTTACACTGATGATGTAGGAAACAGGGGTGCCAATTCGGGGACAGCAAGCTCCCGCAAACATTAATGACCGGATAACCTGCTTTTTCTTACACAATGCCCATTGAAAGACAAATGTTATCAATGACTCCAGGGATTGCACTCCTGCCCTTCTTAGTGACAGTGCCATAGATCTTTTACATTCAACTGAATTATCAGATAGGCGCCTCATTTTAATGTTTCACCCAAAAGGTGAAGACCCTAATAGTGCCACAAGTCCTTCAATGGAGTCTCCTGGAGTGTGTTCTGACCTAGAAAATTGTGACTCAAAGATGGGAGCGCTACCCACTGAGCCACAGCAGAGACAAGAATGAAAGTTCTCCACAATTCAAATGAGTTCCACTTATTGCATTCTGAGTGGTCCCTCAGCAGCACACCCTCTGGCAAGGGTTAGAATCACCTTTGGATTTCTGTATTAATCTATGTATGTGCAGACTCCAGAGAGTGTGGTCATAGTTACTGAGCAACAATCACATTGAATGCTCACAGTCTCAGACTTACTCCCACTTCAATGTTCAGATCAAAGTGCTATTCTTTGGGACAGGGAAAGTGAAGAGGAAAGAGGGAAGGACAAGACTAAACAGACACTATCTCCAATGTTGAATTTTATATTAGTAACCCTTGTGGGTTATTGTTTAGTTCCCTATCAAAGACAAAATTCGATCTGACAAGAGTGAAGTAAAAGCAAAACAATTGCCAAACAAAACATTCATTTGCATACTTAATATGTTCCTGGTTATGAAATCTCCAGAGGGTAAATACTTCAGCGTTATAAATGTTCAGCACAAAAAAATTTGGTAATAATTTTGGAGACAGCATTTAATCATAGACTCAGTACACTTTATAATGAATTCTTCTGAAAGCTTAATTTGAAGAACACAAATTGAGTCATAAAATCTAAGATTATGAAGCTTTGCTTCATTTAACAAAAAAACTATAACAAGTACAAAATTAAGCAATGAATTATTAATGTGTAGATAGACTTTTGGCTATGTATATTCATCAACACATGTGGAAATGACAGGATATCAATTACGGAGTTGCAAATATCCAGAATGTAAGTGTGATCAAATGGCACACAAGGGGCAGGGTTAATATGAACCCAGAAAACATAGTTCTTCCATGCAGGAGTTGTACATGAGATAGGTGCCTCATTTTAATGTTTCACCCAAAAAGTGAAGACTCTAATAGTGCCACAAGTCCTTCAATGGAGTCTCCTGGAGCAGCAGGTATTTAGGAAAGATTGTATCAGTAAGCAAATATCAGACCAGGGTTTCCTCTGTGATGCTTCATTTTGGTGAAATGTGTGACAGTAACTATGTTTTAGTGCCAGCACAGTTTCTGCCAGGTTACAGTGGAGAAGAGGAAAGGCTCCCCAGCTCTGAAAGAAAAAGTTCATGAAATGGTGGTACAGTGCTAATGTCACCTAACTATCATAGGAGCAGGAAAACTTGACGTTTCGGGCCTAAACCCTTCATCAGAAATGGGGGAGGGGAAGAGGGTTCTGAAATAAATAGGGAGAGAGGGGGAGGCGGATAGAGGATGGATAGAGGAGAGGATAGGTGGAATCACCTCAAGCCACACCCCCATCTCCTATCTACTAACATCATCCCGCCCCCTTGACCTGTCCGTCCTCCCTGGACTGACCTATCTCCTCCCTACCCCCCTACCTACACTCACCTTTACTGGCTCCATCCCCGCCTCTTTGACTTGTCTGCCTCCTCTCCACCTACCTTTTATCTCTCACCTAACTATTAATTGGCCACTGTTTCTGTTTTAAGGAAAGCAGCCCTAATCTTTTGAGCTTCCCCTTCTGAGTGAAGTTTCTTACCCCTGGTAAGAATTTCATAGAATCCCTACAGTGTGGAAACAGGCCCTTTGGCCCAACAAGCCCACACCGACACAGAGAACATCCCACCCAGACCTATCCCCCTAATCTACACATCCCTGAACACTACAGGCAATTTAGCATGACCAATCCATCCTAACCTGCACATCTTTGGGCTGTGGGAGGAAACCAGAGCACCCGGAGGAAACCCACAGAGACACAGGGACAACATGCAAACTCCACACAGACAGTTGCCTGAGGGTGAGATCGAACCCAGGTCCCTGGTGCTGTGAGGCAGCAGCGTTAACCACTAAGCCACCATACTGGTGAGGGCAAACTTTCTCTGTGGCCTTCTGAAGGAAGGAGGTCTTGTTGGCTCTGAGCCAGAAGCTCTGAGACTCAATGGCCAAGGGAGATGTTATTACAACATGGCCAGACAGAGTGAGCATCGCCCCGCCAAGCCTTACAACACACATCAATGTTAGGCAGTAAGATTTCTCACAGATTCCCTTTGCCTGGATACATCTCCAGGACAGACAGCGATATCGATCAGCTGCCCAATCCAAAGAGGCATTGCTAAGGCCCCAACTCAACCCGATTTTGTGACCTCTCCAGTAGATATTCACTGGTCAGAGTGACCCTCTGTCCATAAGCAAGCTCCCTCTAAGCTGCATGACTGCTCTGAGGGACTGTACACACCGATCAGCATGCCGTCACCATTCCCAGCGCTGACTTCCAGTTCTGGATGTGGCTGCCATGCTCGGACCTTGCAAGAGAAAACACAACTGGATGGAACGTAGGCTGAGAGTGAAGGAAACCAGCTTACAGCAGGATGAGATGAGGGAATGGTGGGGGAATTACAACCAGAGGCAATGTGCCCAAGAATAGGCACTGTGGGACGGAAAGGCAGCACCCATGGGACACAGGATCCAATGGGTGTAACAGCTTGAGGCTGTAAAGGAATATTGTTAATGCTTTGAGACAGATTTCTTTGTTGAAGCCTTTATTCACACATTCATGAGAGGTGTACCCATCAAAAACACTCCAATTTGCTACAAAATAATGGATTTATACCATTTATACAGGTAACAGATTTCCAATACAAAGGTTACACATTTACACACTCTTATCTCTACCCAACAGTGTTTATCGTACGTTACATTCCAGGCTGGTACACATGACTGTACTATCTAATCTTATTCAAGTTCATACACTTAATTATAATACCCAATCAACTCATTCCATATTCACATCCAGGGAGGGTAGTGGGGCAGGTTCACTTAGCTCAGTTACCTGGATGGCTGGTTTGCAATGCAAACTTTGTGATTATTGATAAAACTTTACTGTCCTTTACCAGCCCGCTCTCGCCCCTTCAAGCCGTGGTTACACTTAGTTTCCATCCATCCTCTGACTGCCTGCATGTTGTTGTGCCTTTGCAGTTGTCCAATGGTAAAGGTCACAGAATGGAAGGTACCATTGAAGCAGGCTTGGTGAATGTGATAGAGGCAGCGAATATTTAAGCCAGTGCATCAGTGTTGTGTTATCATGGAATTGTACAGCATGGAAACAGACCCATTGATCCAACTTGTCCATGCCGACTGGATATCCTAAACTGATTCTGTCCCATTTGCCAGCATTTGGCCCATATTCCTCCAAGCCCTTCCTATTCATATACCCATCCAGATTTTCCTGGGCTGCTGTGACCAATTAGGACCATTGATCTAGCTCAGATTGGTGAACCCAGTCTACAATTGGTTAATTTTCACACTCAACAGTGCCACTGACAACTGAGCAATTGCGAAGCGCAGCCAAATTTGTCTGCAAACTTACACAGAAATGGTCAAGCCCCAGGCATCCTGACTCCGCGTTACATTTGTGGCCTGCACTGTGTACCTTTGGCCATCGCAGTTTCCTTTCACCCAGAATGGCCACAGGGAATAAAGAGTTTTATGGTTTTAGTTTCATACAGTCTGTCAACGAATCAAGTGTTTCCTGAGACTTGATGCATTTGATGTGAGAAACAAAGTGTTAGCCTCCAGCAACTTTACTTTTAACTAACAATACAAAGGTGATTAGCTTTGTTCCTGTAATCGATTTCTAGCTGTCCAGTAGTAAATGAAGTATAAGACCTGATTTATTAATTGATTTAACATCAGCTGTTTCCGTTCAGATGCCAGAAACTATGGCGTCAGTATTTCATCAGGCTAAATGAATAAGATAATCACTTCGTCCCCACAAACATCGAACAAATGGATAGGAAACCTGCTCAAATTACTTTGTGTTAGAGAACTAGGGAGGCTTCCTGACCCTGGGTTGTAGTTACACCTTGTAGAATAGATTAAGTAATGGTGTTTTATCCAATTTTGGCTGTTAATTGGAAGTTCAACTCTACCCATTTGGCAATGGGACACTTTAAGACAGTTCTCTGCAGTAACGAATTCCACAGATTCACCATCTTTTAAGAGAAGAAATTCCTCCTCAAATGTGTCTTAAAAAGGATGATCCCTTATTCTGAGATAATGCCCTCTGGTCCTAGATTCTTCCAAAAGGGGAAACAACCTCTCTACTTCTACCCTGTCAAGTCACCATAGGAATCTTATGTGTTTCAATAAAGATCATTCTTCTAAGTGAGTACAGATTCCAGCAACACTTCTGAAGAACCTTTTGACTATTTTAGTGGAATATACACAATGCTTGAAACTGCTGAATAGAAACCGAAAGAACTGTGGAGGCTGTAAGTCAGGAACAAAAACAGAAGTTGCTGGAAAAGTTCAATAGGTCTGGCAGCATCTGTGAAGAAAAAGTCAGAGTTGACATTTTGAGTCTGATGACCCTTCCTCAGCACTGAGGAGAACTCAGAGTTCGGTGGAAGGGTCACCATACACGAAACGTTAGCTCTGATTTTTTCCTTTACAGATCATAGAATCCCTACAGTGTGGAGACAGGCCCTTCGGCCCAATGAGTCCACACTGACCCTCAGAGCATCCCACCCAGACCCATCCACCTAATCTGTGTGGAGTTTGCACATTCTCCCTGGGTCTGCGTAGGTTTCATCTGGGTGTTTCGGTTTCCTCCCACAGTCCAAAGATGTGCAGATTGGGTTGATTGGCCATCCTAAATTGCCTGTAGTGCTCAGGGATGTGTACCTTAAGTGGGTTATAGGGGGATGGATCCAGGTGGGATGCTCTGAGGCTTGGTGTGGACTTGTTGGGCCGAAGGGCCCATTTCCACGCTGTAGGGATTCTATGAAACAAGATCCCAAAACTTGAGCAGAGTTGCACCTGGTAGAATGTTTCACTGTATGGAAACGTACATTAAATTAAATGTAGCTGAGAATTAAGAAGCGGTTTCTAGGACAAAGGGGTGTGAAGATATTGGGTATGTAGCCTGAGTCTGTGATTGAGCCAGGGATTGTTTTAATATTTAAGAATAGTTTGGATCAATTAGCAGATGGGATTAGTATTACTGATTATAGAGTCAGAAAATCATACAGTAGTCTGTGCTGACCATATCCCAAACTAAACTAGTCCTACCTGTGTGGTCCTGGCCAATATCCCTCCAAACCTTTCCTAATCATGTACTTATCCAAATGTCTCTTAAACACTGAAATTGTACCCACATCCACCGCTTCCTCAGGAAGCTCATTCCACATGTGAACCACCCTCTGTGTAAAAAAATTGCTCTTCATGCCTGTTTATAAATCTCCCTCCTCTCACCTTAAAAATGTGCCCGTAGTCTTGAAATCCCCATCCGAGGGAAAAGACTACTACCATCAACTCTACCTTGAGATACTAAAATGAGGCTCTGCCCTGTGTGATTTGTCTCCAACACAGTATTTTACCAGACATAGATTCATAGAGTCATGCAAACGCTTAAACAGACCCTTTGGTCCAACCAGTCCATGCTGAATATAACCCCCAACTAAACTTCGTCATTCTCATATCAAAGCTAATGGTCAAATAAAAGCAAAATACTGCGGATGCTGGAGATCTGAAATAAAAGCAGAAAGTGCAGAGAAACTCAGCAGGTCTGTCAACGTCTGTGGACAAAGAGACAGTTTGGACTCCTCTTCAGAACTGAAGGGGTTTGGAAAATGATGGCCGTTTTGTAGTTGACTAAGGTGGGGTAGGATTGAGTGGGAACACAGCATGCCTATTGCTCCGGCTTGTCTTGTATTCAAAATGGAGCCATACTAAGACCTGCAGGTTCATTTCCAGGTAAGATCGTTTTTTTCAGTAGCTTTCACATGCCTCTCCCTGTGGTCGCTGCCTGTAAATTGGGAGATGTATCACAATCTCAGGGAGATTCATTCCCCCTGCTCTCAGCTGACTTGAGACTAAACGTGGTGAACAGTACAGGCTGGTACCCACTGACCCTGCATTGATAGCTCGGCTCTGACCAGTCTGCGTTGGCTCTGACCAGCATTTGATCTCCCCTGCTGGGTAGCTGCTGACCCCAGTATGCAGCCAGCATCCATACACATAGTGGGGAGCCATTGTGCCATATGGTGTGCATTGGGCAGACCATGTAGGAGGGAAAGAAGTGTGTCTGAACCCTAGAGCACTCTGGTGAGCCTTGCAATACTTTGTGGGAGTGTGTGGCATGCTTTGCTGTAGCCTGCTGCATCCTGCTCAACTTCGCCACCATGAGGCCATGCTTAGTACTGGCAGTGGGCTCCTGAGCTTCCAAGTTTGCATGCTGCCTGAACTGGTGAGAACAGACACAGCTAGGTTCATCATGCATTGCGATCCCTGCAAGCTGGTTTGAGAGAGGAAATCAAATTTTGCAGCTGAAGGAAAAGACTAGTGGCATCAGCGTCTGGAAGTTTACAAAAGAATACTCTGAAGGTTCCAGTCAGATCAGACAATGTTTCTCATGTGCCAGCAGCTGTTTTCTAAGCTGTGCAGGCAGTGGGAGGACATTTGTAATGTAAAATTCTCGGGTAGACTGTTCTGTGTTCACAGAGGGTTGTGAATCTGTGGAATTCTTCACTACACAGGGCTGTCGAAGCTGCGTCATTAAATATATTCAAGGCTGAGGTAGACGGATTTTTAATCAGGAATGGAATCCGGGGTTAAGGGGAAAAGGCAGGCAAGTGGAGTTGAGGATTATCAGATCAGTCACGATCTCATTGAATGGTGGAGCAGACTCGATGGGCTGAATGGCCTCTTTCTGCTCCTGTGGTGACAAGGATTGGTTTGATAAGAACGAAGTCTTTCTGGAAGTGCCTGGAAAATGGGGGGCAAGTGGGCATGTTCCTCATGGTAAAGGCCACTTGACAGTGGCAGACCAGGACGAACTGAAGAGAGAACGTGTATTTGGAGCTTGGGAGGCAACAAAGTGATGTATTCATAAAGCAGATAAGTAATTCTCCTCACAAGCTGACAAACCACTGCCCCGAGACTCCCACTCTTCGGTGGTTAAAATATGAATATATGCTCACACCAAAAGATTTTATTGATTGATAAATGCAGATCCTAGATTCTGTTACCTTCCTGTTTTGGCATGGAAACCAATTATTTAATTTATACGAGGTGTTAAGTGCATGAAACTCATCGAAATAGTTGTTAGGTTTTATTGAAGAATTGTACAACTCCTTTAATAATCTGTGGATCACATTTATAGCTTTTTCCTGCTTTGAATTTCAGAGAAATACCGTTACACCATGTGTTTTTTATGACTGTGACTAAATTTTGTGCTTTATCAATTTGATTTGGTATAAACAGTCCATTTAATAGTTCCAAATTTTAAAAAACGTAAGTGGAAGTTCAAATATTAATTGTGCCTCATAGAAAAGCCAACCATTGCTGCCATGGCATCCAATTCATGACGATGTGACTGATGAAATCTGATCTGTCCTGTTTGGACATCACAACTGTGATTGCACTCGAAAAGGACTTGTCTGGTTTCTGTGCGTGTTGGGAGAGTCTTTGATTGTGAAAGGCACAATACAATCAGTAAAGTGATGGAAAGTGTCAGTAACAGTGCTATCAAGCAGTGCCTGCTCAGAAATAACCTGCTCAGTGATGCCCAGTTTGGGTTCCGCCAGGGCCACTCAGCTCCTGACCTCATTACAGCCTTGGTTCAAACACGGACAAAAGAGCTAAATTCCAGAGGTAAGGTGAGAGTGATGGCCTTTAACATCAAGACTACACTTAACCAAGGAGCTCTGGCAAAACTGGAATCAATGGATATCAGGGGGCAAACTCTTTACTGGTTGGAGTCATACCTGACACATAGGAAGATATTTGTGCCGGTTGGAGGTCAATCATCTCAGCTCCAGGACATCTCTTCAGGAGTTCCTCAGGGTAGTGTCCTAGGCCCAACCCTCTTCAGCTGCTTCATCAATGACCTTCTCTCCATCATAAGGTCAGAATTGGGGATGTTCGCTGATGTTTGCACAATGTTCAGCACCATTCGTGACTCCTCTGATACTGAAGCAGTCCATGTTCACATGCAACAAGATCTGGACAATATCCAGGATTGGGCAGACAAGTGGGAAGTAACATTCACACCTCACAAATGCCAGGCTATGACCATCACCAATAAGAGACAATCTAACTATTACCCCTTGACATTCAGTCGAGTTACCTTCACTGAATCCCTACTATCAACATCCTGGGGGTTACCATTGACCAGAAGCTCAACTGAGTTCACCATATACATTCTACAAAAGCAGGTCAGAAGCTGGGAATGCTGCAGTGAGTAACTCACCTCCTGATTCCCCAAAACCTGTCCACCATCTACATGACATAAGTCAAGAGTATGATGGAATACTCCCCACTTGCCTGGATGGGTGCAGCCCCAACAACATTCAGGAATCTTGACACCATCAGGAAAAAGTAGCCCGCTTGACTGGTACCACATCCACAAACATTCACTCCCTCCACCCCGACGCTCAGCAACAGGAATGTGTACTAATTACAAGGTGCATTGCAGAAATTCACCAAGGCTCCTCAGACAGCACCTTGCAGACCCACAACAGCTTAGTTTTGAAAATCTGCTACAACTCACTATTGGCTTCGTGTATGAATACTACAGAGAGACCTGCATTTGTATGACACCTTGCATGAACTGTGGGATTTCCAAAGAATCTTACATAGAAAGTCTTTGAAGTGTAGTTACTGTTGTAACAAACATGTGCATAGCAAGCTCCCATAATCAGTAACGTTATAGTAACTACTGAATCTAATTTTGTGTGATTGATTACAGTATAGATATTGGTCAAACTGCTGTACCTACTTCAGAATAATGCCATGGGATAGCTTCTATTCATCTGAGAAAGCAAATGACGTCCCTATTTAACACTACATGTGAACAACAACATCTATGAGAGTACTGCACTCCCTGACTACTGAACTATGGACTGTGTTTCTGCAGTGGGTTTTAAACTATAGCCTTCTAATTCAGAGGCAAGAGTGGTATTAAAGCTGAAATTACATGAAAGTATGAGAGCAAGGCATCAGTCCCTGTGCAGTCCCTGAAGAGGGAGAATTATGGTGTGGTAAAAAGTATCAAACCTTATCTAATGTATAGGATCCAAAGTAAATCCCATTTGCCATTTGACATGCATGTATATGGAACTTATTATTAAGCATGGCTAATGATGAGTCGAGCAGAACAACTTTCAAATGATTAAAAATAAATGATAGAGCTGTGATCCTGCTTGCATCATAAGTAACCGTGGTAACACTACACTACAACTAATTTTGAAGCAGTTTCTGAAATAAAATCCTCACCAGTGCTACATCGCCAGCCAAGCAACATCCATAGATGTAAACCAGAACCGGATATGGCAACTGGAAGAGGTAATGTTACATTCATTGCCTTTATTCATCTCAGCACAGTCGCTTTCATGGCAACTGCTCTAGAGCAGTTCAGGGCTGATGCTTCACTCCAGTATCTCTGAGTGTAATGGAAAAAAAAATACAGAATGGAAACTTAACTATCTTTCCTCCTCATAGTCCGTAATGGGGTGTGGTGTGGGGTTGGGGTGGGACAGTGGTTTGTCCTGCCTCTGTGCTTTGACTTGTCTTCAAAGATATAACCTGAAGTGACCATGAACTGGTCTTTCAGGGGGTTTGGGCATTGGGCTTCAACAATGCACTGATGAGAAGCTGCGAAAGGGTTTGGGTAACTCTAGTACTAACTCTAGGTCTGCTGCATCTCTGCCTCTCCTTGGCCTAAGTGTGCCTACTGTCTGACTCATTGAGTTCCAATAAAGTCTTTTATTTATATAATATGATACTGTCTACATTTATTAATGGGTATGGCTGGGCCAGCATTTATTGCCCATTCTCTTAGTTCCTTTGGGAGAATGGTAGTGATCTGGATTCTTGAACTATTGCCATCCATTTGGTGTAAGTAAACCCACAATGTCATTAGGGAGTGAGTTCCAGGATTTTGACCCAGTGCCAGTGAAGGAACAGTGACATATTTCCAAGTCAGGATGGTGAGTGGCTTGGAAGAGAACTTGCAGGTGGTGGTGTTCCCATGTATCTGCTGCTCTTGTCTTTTTAGATGGAAGTGGGCATCGTGGGTTTGGAGGATGCTGTCAGGGAAATGTTGATGAATTTCTGTAGTGCATCTTGTAGATGATACACTCTGCTGCTGCTGAGCTTCAATGAGGAGGGAATGGATGTTTGTGAATGTAGTGCCAATCAGATGGGCTGTTTTGTGCTGATCTCTGTACATGTTATTCCATTTCTCTCTTCCAGATGGCATGTGGCAGCTGGTGTCAGAGTTACACCATCTTATACATTATCACATCGAAATAATCCCACAGAGGCCAGTATCACGTCATCAAATCACCCTTTAATTATATGTGGAAAGTACTTGGACCGTTGACAGCCAGCTCATGCACAATCTATAGAGTGAGGAGACTCCCCGAGACTCCTGTTTGTATCTGTCAGCCAAAGACTTCCTGATTGGCCCAGGTTAACAGCCCCAGTCAGGGAACTCATACTCAATGGATCCACCTGGCCAATCTTGTTCCAATCACTACACGTATGCATTACTCACGTACATATGTATTCCCATTATACTGAAAGCAGGAAAATTTGATCAGCTGTTTAGGGTAAATATGGGTTATTGCATGTCATAAATAAGGGAATCAAATATGAAAGGATAGAAATTGCACTAGAACACTACAAGTGATTGGTTAGGCTTCAGTTGCAGTATTGTGAACAATTCTGGGCACCACATTTCTCACTTTAGAAAGATGTTCCTAGGGTTGCAGTACTTTGATTATGAGGGGTTTGAAGCTGGGCAGGTCAGATCGTTTCCCCTTGGAACAGAGAAGATGAGGAGTTGGCCAGAAAGAGGTTTCAAGATAAAGAGAGAAGAACTGTTCCCTTTAGTGAATGGACCAAGAACAAGAGTTTTGGAGATTTTTACAGTACTTGGAATAAAAGTAGTATGGGAGAGACGTGGAGTTGGGGCAGATGAAGAGGAGAAATGTTTTCACACAGAGAATTTTGGGCTCTGGGTCACTTGATTGGAAGCTGATGAGGGAGTTTGACAGTACTTGTGAATGAAGAATGAAGAGGGTTATGGACAAAAAGCAGGGATGTGAGGCGATTATGCTCAATCGCTTTTTCAAAGGGTCAGCACATGCTTAATGGGCCAAATTGCCCCCATCATTGCTGACTTTGTGATATATCAATGGAATACTGTGTAAAAAATCATTGAATAGAGAATCATAAAATTCAGCTGCGATTTTACTGCTTTATATTCCTGTGGCGTCATTCAGCAGATTGGGTCCAGGTCACCATTCTTTTTACAATGTCAAAACGTCAGTATCTGATAGATCAGTATCAATTACTTTGCATTTCTGAATGTTTAATCTTTAGAGTATGGGGAATAATTTCCATTATAGATGTGGAGAACATTCAGGTGTGGAATTTGAAAGGAGTGTCCTAATGCTCTCATTAGGTACAGAGTGAACATCTTCAATTAAGTGTTTTCGGTTTTCTGGGAAACATTACTTGACTTTAATGTGAAAGCATACCAGTATTTTGAGAAGGTGCCCAGCGTAAGGCAGTGTGTTATAATGAGTCACCAGACAGGTTTGACTGGGAGTCATTACTTTTGGATTCTACCTGTTGACAATATTAAGTATTTCGTCCCTGCCCTCAGCAATAATTAACATAGATATATCACATTGACAGCGAGTACAAATTAAAAGAAACAAGCAGCTACAAAACCTAAAAGAAACTTAGACGATATTGCTAGCATCAAGCAGGTCAATCAGTATTTAAGGCAGAGACACACAGACTGATGTTTCAGGTTTAGATCTGCAAGAATACAAGATTCAAAGGGTCTACGCTAATAGTTAGACTGCACCATCAGTGATCTCAGATCACACGGTACCAGAAACTGAAGGAAGAACATTCTAACGATGTCTGACCAAACAATGTTGGTGTAAACAATTGTTGAGTGCTCACTCAATTGCACAAGGATGGTTCCCAGTCTCCCCGCTCATGGTATTTATACAAAGCCTTGCAACAAAACTGGAAAGGAAAAAAAAGTTCGACACCAGCAACAAGAAAGGAACAAAGCGAGAGTGGGTTAGAGTGGGGTTCTGGTGGTGGAGACGACAAGAGATAACATTGACAGAGATACATTTCTGATAGAACAAGCACATAGAGAATGATGAGTTTCACTCTCTGGCCTCAACATTGACTTTATTAACATATGACCTTAACTGCAGCCACAGCTTTTTATACCTTCCAAAACAAAACCCTAAACGTGGACATTGGTAATATTACATAAGAACATAAGAAATAGGAGCAGGAATAGGCCATCTGGCCCATCAAAACTGCTCCAACATTTAATAAGATCACGGCTGAGCTTTACATGGAATCAGCTCCATTTACCCGCCCACTCACCATGACCCTTAATTCCTTTACTGTTCAAAAATCTATCTATCTTTGCCTTAAAAACATTAAATGAAGTAGCCTCAATTGTTTCTCTGTAGGCAGGGAATTCCACAGGTTTGGGTGTAAAGGTTCCTCCTCAACTCAGTCCGAAACCTGCTTCCCCCTATTTTGAGGCTATGCTTCCAAATTAGGAAGTTTTCTTTTCTCGCTGCCAATTTTCTCTTCGCAGGTCAGTTCACCCCCTTTCTATTTTGCAAAATTTCCAGAGGTTTTATACTAGTGACATGAGTTGTGCCTGTTGATGTAAACTTGGGGGCGAGACTGGATGATGCCTAGGTGGTAATTTTCCAAGGGGCTGCCGTGCCGGGTGATGCCAGCCTCCTTTTAAATTCTGCTTACATAAGTGGGCTCTGTTTCTCTAGCTCACCCTGCTTCATCCCTTATTGCCTTCACCCTTCTTCACCCCTTACTGCCTTCACCCTGCTTCACCCCTTATTGCCTTCGCTGTTTACGTGTGTGTTGGACATACATGCAACTGTATAGAGTCTGACTCAGGTCTGCATGGGGGATCAGACCATTCATTGCAGTGTCAGCTATGGCTCAGTTGTGGCACTCATGAGTTACAAAGTGGTGAGCTCCACTCCAACTGTAGAGACCTGAGCACAAAAGACCATGCTGATGTCCAGTGCTGAGGAGGAGCAGTGCTGCTGGAGATCAGGCCCTTCGATGAGATGTTAAAATGAGGCCCTGTTCTCTGTGGTTTGGCCTCCAACAGAGACTTTATCTGACATGCATTGTTTATATTATCTCCCCTAACATTAGAAACTGCACAAAGATATAACGGTATTGAAGGATTCAACAGATATTTATAATAATGATTTCAAAGACATGTGTGAATCTAGGTTAACATTAAACAATTAAATTACAAAAAGCATTATTCATCTTGTAGCATGTCATGCTTCAAATGATCCGTGTAAAGATGGAATGTGAGGTCTTCATATGCTCAGGTCACGTACTATGATACAGTGATAATATCACAAGCGTGTCACTTAAAGCTATATTGATGTATTGTCTTTCTTAAAGGGATATTTATACACTGGTCATGAGACAAGGTACTCTTTCCCATCTCAGGTCAATGTAAAAGGTCCCATAACTCTATCAGCAGCGTTTTCTTTTGTGTCCTGGCCAATTCTTATCCTTCAATTGACATCACTAAGTTTCATTATATGGTCATTGTTACATTGCTGTTTGTGAGAGCTTACTGCGTGCAAATTGGCCACTGGATTTCCCTGCATTACAGCCATGACGCTGGAGAAGCATTGGTTTCAGTGAGTTTTGGGCTTTCCAGAAGGTGCTGTGAAAATGCACATCTCTCTTTTCATTCCAGGTTTTGAGATGCGCCTGAATCATGTTGAAAATGTCACACGTTGAAAAGAAAATAAAATCAACAAACCAGGTCCTATCTGTGGAGAAATGTCCCCAGAAACTGACAGAATTCCTAATTGGTGACAAGACTCTGGGCAGGAATTTCTGATTGAGTACACTGGCAGCCTGGTAGACCTTGGGTAGAACTGGGGGAAGATCTTGGGAAGTTAATCCATTAACTGTCCTTCAATCCTTGCCATTTCTGGCATTTTACACCATTTGTGTTAATGTTCATTTGCTATGTTTTCCCAGCAGATGTTCATGTCCATACTAGTAAATTTCAAACGGCGCTGTGTTGTGGTATGATTGACACTGGGAAAAGGGGGGTTAAAAGAGAGTGCTGAGCTGCTTCAAATTCCCTGTCTCCCCATCCCAACCTGGGAGATTATCATCTAATACTATTGTGCTCTCTCATGTTAACCATTAATCTATTCTCATACTGTTCTCTTTGACTCCCTTATTCTCATTTTAAATCTCCTCTCCACTTTCTGCAATCAGATTTGTTCACTGCACTTTATGAATCTTCTATTTGTTGGAAGCCTCCTTTTTTAAATATCTCATTTTAACATCTATTTTGAGTTCACCAGGAATCTCTAGCTTTTGACTGCTCCTCATGGGGACATATCAACTTGATACCAGAAGATCACACAACACAGGAGCAGAAATAAGCTTTTCAGCCCACTGAGTTTGCATCATCTCATGGCTGATCTGATAATTCTCAACTCCATTGTCAAGCTTTATCCCCCCCAACCCTCAATTCCCTTACTGACTAAAATCAGCCTTGAATATACTTAATGATCCAGTCCTCTGCAGTAAAGAATTTCACAGTCGCAGCCTTCTGAGAGAAGGAATTCCTCCTCATCTCTGCTTTAATTTATTTTTCTTTTATTCATTCATGGGACAAGGGCGATGCTGGCCAGGCAGCATTTATTGCCCATCCCTAATTGCCCAGAGGGCAATTAAGAGTCAACCACATTGCAGTGGGTCTGGAGTCCCATGTAGGCCAGACCAGGTGAGGATGGCAGTTTCCTTCCCAAAAGGGCGTAAGTGAACCAGATGGGTTTTTGTGACAATTGACAATGGATTAACAGTCATCACGAGATTCTTAATTCCAGATATTTATTTAATTCAAATTTCACCATCTGCCACGGTGGGATTTGAACCCATGTCCCCAGAATATTATCTGGGTCTCTGGATTAACAATCCAGTGATAAAGCACTGGGCCATCGCCTCCCCTCCCATTCTCTGAATGAATCCTTCCTCAGGACATTCTCTGCCAATCTGACTATGCCAAACTGCATGAACATTATGGTCAGCATGAGTAATGTTCTGCCTTTGGTAGATGCACTCATTGCCTCCTGGTTTATTCTCTGTCCCAGTGTTGTCGCTGCTGGGGGGGTTGATTCTATAGACTACCCATGCCAGTGAATTTGATCCAATGACTTTTAAGGAACAGCCGATATGTTTCCATGTCGGAATGTTTACCTGAGAAGGGAGCTTTCAGTTGTTTATATCTTCTGAACCCTTTTAAAAATTAAATTAAGCCTTTGTTGTCACATGTACTTGATCAGCATTGTGTAAAGTTTATACGTCGCCACTTACACAGCCGTCTTAGGAACAAAGGTACCTCGGTACAGCTCCCTTCAGTGACAAGATCTTAGAAAATAGAGAAATAAAATGTCCAGCGTTGCAGAAATAAAAGTTCAGAACAATGGTCTTCCAATCTGGACCATGCTGGCATCTAGCCTCCAGTCTGCACTGGGCCCTGGCTCCAGATTGCACTGGGCTTCACCTTGAGGATCATGAGGCTGGAAGATCACTTCAGAAGCCACGCCAGGCTGAGGATGCCATGCCAGACAGAGAGAACTCCACTGGGTGGCACAGTGGCTCAGTGGTTAGCACTGCTGCCTCACAGTGCCAGGGACCCGGGTTTGATTCTACCCTTGGGTGACTCTCTGTGTGGAGTTTGCATGTTCTCCCTGTGTCTGCATGGGTTTCCTCAGGGCACTCCGGTTTCCTTCCACAGTCCTAAGATGCACAGGCCTGGTGGATTGGTCATGCTAAATTTCCCGTAGTGTTCAGGTGTGTGTAGGTTATAGGGGGCTGAGTCTGGGTAGGATGCTCTGAGGGTTGGTGTGGACTTGTTGGGCCAAAGGGCCTGTTTCCATACTGTAGGGATGCTATGATTAAAAGAAGAATCAAAATATAATCAGTAACTCAGTAGATTATTGTGAGCAGCAGTCTTCTATCATCAGTTAAAAACGCTGGAGACACTATAAACCTAGTGTTGAATGTTGATCTCTCCCAGGCGAGAATGGGTTTAGATTTTACCTTCTATGTATGCGGTATAAATGATGCACAGTGTGAAATTTGATTAGATTTTCAATGTCAATCAATCCAACATTTTGTCCAATTTTTGGCCGTTGTTTTATATGATGCTTCTAGGTTGGAGTATTCAGTCTCGGAACTGTAGCACACACTCAGGAATGAGTCATTGTCAATTTCACCAAGGTCAGAGTTTATACAGTTACCTTAATGTGTGTAAACCATTGCTGTAGTAGCAAGGTGTGGCTAGTGTTAAAGCAAAGGGATAAACATACCTAAAGTTTGTAAAAGTTTAATATGACAAAGTGTTATCGATTTGCAAGAAGCCATTGAGAAAAGGATGAACAGAAAATTTATTGCTTTTGTTTTTAAGAAATGAAAATGTAATCATTTGAAATACAAAATTCTAAGTTGTTATCATTGCTGCAAGTTTTATAGAATCATACAACAGAGGAGACCATTCAGCCCATCCTGCCAATGCCTGCCCTTTGGTAGAGCTGCCCATTCATCCTAATCATTGCTCTTTCTCCCTCTTCAACCTTACTGCATTTTGATAGAAGGATTAGAGGGAAGATGAGAATTCTTTTCTTGTAGATAATGGGTTGGGAGAATTGCAACTGGGTGTGAACCTCACCTTGGAAGGCCGGTGGAGGCAAAAACCCTCATTGCATTTAAAAGGAAAAGACTGGGAGATGCATTTTTGAAGTTCTGTACCACATAAGGGTGGAAAGCAGAATTAGACTGGATGGCTCTTTAAGGGTCAGTACAAGCATGATAGGCCAAATGGCCTCTTTCTGCACTGTAGTTTTTGTAAAATTTGTCTCAGTGCAGTCACAGAAACAAACTCTGATGTGCGACCATTGATTCCCATGTATCGTTATGTGTTGTTAGTGGACTGACATTAATGTATCCATGGATATGAGTGAAGCTACATGAGAACCCATCTTGACAGCAATATCTTCAAAACAAACATTTAGAGTTGCACATCTCAGCATTCCCACCTTAAGAACTAAGCAAGATTATAAACTGTAACTGCTGCAGTTGTCACAATTGATTTCTTTATCATTGTTTTAAAATACCTTTTACTGTGCCAGATTTCTGAAAGATTCTGAATGATCTTTCATCCATTGTTGCACACGCAGCAAGAAATGATGGAAGATTGCTGTGTCAATGTGTTTGCTTTATGGAATTGACACAAGAGAACACTCCAGTGACAGTCTGAAGCACAAACCCAAATCCTCAATCGTTGTGTTCTACTTTCTATAATGCAGACAGGCATTTATAACAATTCATGCTCTTGTTTTACACAAATGTAGAATATAAAATAATTTTTTCACATCTCTATCAGGCCAAAATTTCTGTCCTTGCAAAAAGCTTCCAAAGGCTCCTTTCAAATACATGACCTTTAAGCAGGTACTGAGTTGGATGATCAGCCATGGTCATATTCAATGGTAGAGCAAGCTGGAAGGACAGAAGGTCAAGAGTGGCAGATACACTGGCACGCCACCCCTGCCAAGTCTGCTCCAAAGTCATTCACCGTCTTGCCTTGGAAATATATCATCATTGCCAGTTTAACATCCTGGAACTCCCTCTGTAGCAGCGCTGTAGATACATCTACGCCACATGAACTTTGGTGGTTTCTTCAATTCATTCTTGACAAGCGAGCATCTCTGGCAAGATTGGCATTTATTGTCCATCTCTTTATTTAGAATATTTAACCATGGCACACAAGCAGTGCTGGACAGGCCAGCATTTATTGCCTTTTCCTAATCGTCTGCATAGCTCTGTGTCTGGAGTCACATGCCAGCCAGACTAGGTAAGGACGGCAGATTTCTCTTCCTTAGGGCATTAGTGAACCAGATGGATTCTCAACAACAATGGTCACAATTTGACTAGACATTTTCTTAGCCCTGATTTTCTTTAGATGTTGAATTCATGTTGGGATTTGAAGCTAACCCCTAAAACATTTGCTGGGGGGTTGAGGGTTCTAGATAATGAGGCCAGTGACATTACCACTACACCACTGCTTCACATATAACTTGCCCTGTAGTAGGTAATAGTGGGCTGTCTCCTTGAACTGCTGCAGTTCATTTGGGTAGGTATACCCACAGGCCTGTTACAGAGGATTTTAACCCAGTGACACTGAAGGAACAGCAGTATATTTCCAAGTCAGGATGGTGAGTGGCTTGGAAGGGAATTCGGAGGTGGTGCAGCTCCCATGTAGCTGCCACTCTTGTCCTTCAAGGTGGCAGAAGTTGTAGGTTTGGAAGTTGCTGTCAAAGAATCACAGAATCGTTTCAGGGCAGGGTTTGATCATTCAGCTCATTGTATCTTCACCGACTCTCCGAATGAACAGCTCACTTAGTGACACTCTTCCGCTTTCCCCCTGTAACCTTGCACATTCATCCCTTTCACATAACAGTCTCCTTCCCTTTTGAGTACTGTGATTGAATTTGCCTCCAGTACACTCTCTTGCGTTGCATTCCAAACCTTAACCACTTGCTGTGTGTGAGGAAGATTATCGTCATGTCACATTTGGTTCTTTAGTCAATTGCTTCAAAGCTGTAACATCTCTTTCTTGAATGGGAATAATTTCTTGAATCACAAAAAGTTGGTTTGCAGGTGCAGCAGGTAACTAAGAAAGCAAATGGAATATTGTCCTTCATTGCTAGAGAGATGGAGCTTAAAAACAGGGAGGTTATGCTGCAACTTTATAGGGTGCTGGTGAGGCCACACTGGGAGTAATGTGTACAGTTTTGCTCTCCTTACTTGAGAAAGGATGCACTGACACTGGAGAGGGTGCAGATGAAGTCCACTAGGTTAATTCCGGAGTTGAGAGGGTTGGCTGAAGAGAGATTGAGCAAACTGGGACTATATTCATTGGAATCTAGAAGAATGAGGCGGGGGGGGGTGGTGTGGATCTTATAGAAACATATAACGATATGAAGGGAATAGATAAGATAGAAGCAGGGGGGCTGTTTTCACTGGCGGGTAAAATTAGAACGAGGGGGCACAGCCTCAAAGTATGAAGGAGCAGGTTTAGGACTGAGTTGAGGAGGAACTTCTTCTCTCAAAGGGTTGTGAATCTGTGGAATTCCCTGCCTAGTGAAGCAGTTGAGGCTACCTCATTGTATGTTTTTAAGGCAAAGATAGATTTTTGAGCAGTAAAGGAATAAAGGGTTATCGTGATGGGTTGGGTTATTGGTGGTGAGTCCATGAAAAGATCAGCATTGATCTTGTTGAATGACAGAAAAGGCTTGATGGGCCAAATGGCCTACTCCAGCTCTTATCTCTTATGTTCTTATGTTGTTCTTCCTATCCAACTCTGGTCCAATCTACTTATGATTTATTTGCCAATGATCACTCTCTTCTCAGCCAGTATTTCTCCATGGAAACTGGTACAAATACTCCAATCTGCTTTCAGAACTGGAGTTCCTCATCTCTGAAATCATTGTCTCAAATCTTCACTGCACTCCCACCAATTCCATCAATCCTTCCTACAGTGTACACAATAACCCATCTGAGGATGAAGCTCAGCAAGCTAATTCGGCATCTTGTAGCTGCTACAGGCCACTGCCTACACAGGGCAGTTACGGAGAGGGGCAACAGACACTGTCCTTACCAGTGACATTCACTCATATCCTGTGAAAGAACAAATAAAAAGTCTCAGCACGTTTATAATGTTAGTAACTATGCCAAAGATTGAGCATTTTATTTCAGTGGATTCTCAGGTGAGTCTCAGCTACATTTTAATCTTAATTCCTGGGAGTGAAATCAATTCCCTGTGAATCTGTATCTGTGGAATATTATTAGATCCCAGTGTCTGTGATTTTTTTTAACAAGCTCCTCTATCAGTTATGATGTGCGATGTTGCCACAATGTTTGCCCGGGTGAATCTGGGTTGAGTTGGTGCTTCGTTTGCCTGATGTGCATCCAATGCGAAAGCGTTACAGCAGGAAGGTCTCACTCTGAGGGTTCCATCTGAGATCCTTCATTATTTATGTACAGGTTCTAGTCAAATGTGACCTTCTGATTGACAGGAAATAAATACATTGGCCCAGCGACTTTCCTTTCTTCTGCGAAGGGAGCAAAGCGTTCATGAATAGCAGATGCTAGTTATGTGTAAATTGTGCAGCAGCTTCACTTCATCCAACATTGAGCATGGTTCATCAGGAAATTCTTCAACCTCTGGCTCAGAAGATTGTGGAGGCAGGCCTGATTGGTGTGGAAAATCCAGACCGACTCTCTCTATGTTGAGGGAGTGCCACAATGCCATCATAGTCTCGGTCATGACCCAGTTGGTACAAGACCTCTCACCTCTGAACCAGATAGACCTGGGTTCAAGTCCAACTCCATGACTTGAGGAGTAAATGACAAGGCTGATACATTAAGGCAGTACAGATTGGGAGGGCCGTGCTTTCGGAGCTTGCGAGGCCCAGTCTCCTTGCTCAGGCAGAGGCAAGAAATCTCTTTGTGGCTCTTGCATGGAGGAGAGTCATCTCCGATGTCCTGGTAAATATTTATCCCTCAGATCAACACTGCAGAGGTAGATCATTAATGTAAAGCAAAGTCACCATAGTCCCACTGCCTCATTAGAGAGAAAGAGAGGTGACCAATGGTGGTTTAACCTGAGGGTCACTATGCCTCAGGTGAGGAGAGAGTTATAGAGTCGTTGAGTCATACAGCATGGAAACAAACCCTTTGGTCTAACCAGCCCATGCCAATCATAATCCCAAATTAAACTAGTCCCACCTGCTTGTGCTTGACCCATATCCCTCCAAACATTTCTCATTCATGTCCTTATCCAAATGTCTTTTAAATGGTGTAACTATCCCCGCATCCACCACTCCCTCTGGAAGTTCATTCCGCACATGAACCACATCTGTATAAAGAAGTTGCCCCTCATGTCTTTTAAAATCTTATGCCTCTCACTTTAAAAATGGTTTTGAAATCCTCACCCTAGGGAAAAGATACCTGCCATTCACCTTATCTGTGCTCCTCATGATTTTACTAGAGGTTGAGAAAGACAGCCCTTGATGGTGATCTCAACAGGTGTAGGAATTAAACCCCTGCTTTAGCATTGCTCTACATCACAAACCAGCCATGCAGTCAACTGAGCTAACCAACTCTAGCCATTACCCCAGTGCTTTTAGTAGGAGAATTAGCCTAGCTTCTCCAAGCTAATCTTGTAGCTGAAATCCCTCATAACTGGAATCTGCTGTGTACCCCCTCACTGCAGCGCACCTCCCTACGAAAAGCCGCAGAATCTGAGTCGACCCTCACCACCTCACAATCGATGTGTATTTGGTGCAACTTGTGGTTTAAGAATTGTTGGTGAGGAAAATATTGAGGAATGGAATCCCATTTTTGCCTGGATTCTGTGCTCCAGCTCATGCCTGAGTGATTGACAGTGTGTATTGGGAATGGGGATGGTGAAAAGACAGTGATTATCTCTGCAGGAACTGTGAACAAAACTTCAATCATGCAAACTGCACCTTGCTCTGCACATACATTTAGTGGGATAATTGACAACCGTAACCACCCAGGGGTTGGGAGGAAAGAGAAGTGCCGGGCAGGCTGACTAGCTTGTTAGTGTCTCTTGCTGACAATTGAAGATATATAACAAGAAGCACGCCTGGTCTATGTGGAAGAACGTCATCTCTGGGCTGATAGTGGTGTAAACAAGAAGAGTGGATAGCAAGATGTCAATTATGGGATGAGTCATTCAGTCACAATATTACACGACGTGAGTGTGGCTGAAAAATACACATTTTATTGAAGCTTTTCATCCTGCATTCAATAAGATGTTCCCAAGAAATACCAGTGTAAAGGGGACACTGTATTTTCTACTGTATGAGAAAAGAATGCTGATTACTGTCTTGTTTTCACAAATATGTCAGGTCTCATCCACTAGCTACCTTGAAGTTGAGGTTTGGTTTGCTTGGATGTCTGGTTTGTAATACGGTGAGATGCTAACAGCATGGGTTCAATTCCTGCTCCAGCTGAAGTTATGACGAAGGGCTCTCCTGAGGCATGGTGATCCATAGGTTAAACCACCTCCAGTTCTCTCTCTCTAAAATCAGAAAGTGGGAGCGTGATCACTTTATTTAATATTGCATTAGTGACCAGCTGCTAGTTTCATACATCATTTTTGATTAAGATGGAAAATTTTCAAACATGATCACCTTCAGTTTCTTTTATTTTTTAATAAGATATGGACATCACTGGCTCGGCCAGTATTTATTGCCCATCCTGATCTGCCTGGTGCCTAGCCTCCCTGTGCATGATTTAGAGAGTACATTCCAAACAACAGCAGCAGATGATAAAGGTGATCTGTTAATTGTAATTAATTGGATCCAGTTACTGAATTCTCCACTTATAGAGTCATAGAGTTGTACAGTGAGGGGAAACAGACACTTTGGTCCAGCTTGTCCATGCCGACCAGATATCCTAAATTAATCTAGACCCTTTTACCAGCATTTGACCCATCCTCTCTAAACCCTTTCTATCCATGTACCCATTCAGATGCCTTTTAAATGTTGTGATTGTACCAGCTTCCAGCACTTCCTCTGGCAACTCATTCCATATGTGCACCACACTCTGTGTGAAAAAGTCCCTTTTAAAATCTCCCTCTCACCTTAAATGTGCCCTGTTTAGTTTTGGACTCCCCTATCCTGGGAAAAAAGGCCTTGAGCGTATTTCATCATATCTTCAGCTGATGCAGGAATTGAGCCCATGCTGTTGGCATCTCGCCGCATTACAAACCAGACACCCCATCCATGCCCCTCATGACTTTATAAACTTCTATAAGGTCACCCCTCAGCCTCCAACACTCCAGGGAAAACAGCCCCAACCTATTCAGCCTCTGCCTATAGCTCAAACTATAGTAGAAAATGGGCAGAAACTGTCCAGAAGGTCAATCAGCAATCTTGAGAAGAAACAAACAATTTAATTGGACAAAAAGAAGAGGACAGTTCAAATTCAACCACACTGCTGTGGGGCTGGAGAGCATGTAAATGGGACCAGGTTAAAAAGACAGATTTTCCTTCTTAATGGGGTTTTAAATCAAAGCTCTGAATGCTTGTTAAGGTGGATATAACAAGGCCTTCAGAACTCTCTCAGATCTGGCAAATATTCACTCTTTAAGCAAATAGCTCAAAATAGAATTTGACTCTGATTTGTAGGATCGTGCTGTGTGCGGATTATCTGCTGCATTAGCCTAAATTTCATAAGACCACAAGGTATAGGAGCAGGAGCAGGCTATTTGGTCTCTCGCGCCTGCTCTGTCACTCAGTAAGATCTGCTTGAGGCCTTGACTTCAGTTATCTGCTTGCCTCCCCTATCACAGTGACTCTCACTTCAAAAATACCCTGAACTGCTTTCAAACACCATGAGGGTTTTATTAGGTCATCGCTAAGAAAAGGAAATGAATTGCATTCAAATGGCATTTTATGTCCCCTGTATTTCGCTCGACCAGCTGTTCAGAGGGATTGCTTTCTTCAGTTAGTCTGATTTTGAAATCAGAAAGTGAAGCCAAACCTAATAGTCTTAAACCACTTGCATCATCAGTTCTATTTACTTGAATCTTGTCCATCCATAGCATCAGAAGGGTCGGCAAAGTCAAAACCATGGCGCTACCTGTTTGAAATCTAAGTCACAGAAATCGGTTGTGGAAACCTCACAGTATCACTGACCCTATGATGGATGATTTAGGTGAGAAAAGATAGGAGGAGGCTCGAATAGAGTCAGCACAGGATGCTTGGGCTGAGTGGCCTTTTCTGCACCATGTAGCCTGTATGATCCTATGCAATGGTAAGCCACCATGTTGAATGCAGGAGTGGCTCACCAGGGTCAATTCAGAGAGTAGTTAAGTGTCAACCACCTTGCTGTGGGAGTGGATTCATTTTTGGGCCAAACAACTATAGATGGAAGAGTTGAAGGTGTTAAGTGAACCTGTTGGGTTTTTAATAGTAATCCGGTCACTCATGGGATGTGGGCATTGCTGGCTAGTTCAGCATTTATTGTCCATCCCTAACAGCCAAGAGGGCAGTTATTAGTCACCCACATTGATGTGGGTCTGGAGTCACATGTAAGGACACAGCAGTCTCCTTCTCGAAAGTCTCCTATGAACCAGATGGGACTTTGCAAAGGTTTCGATGATCATTTTTAGACTCTTATTTTTAGATTTGGGCCTGCTTGTAGCTCAGTGGTCGTATCCCTACCTCTGGACCAAGAAGCCCAGGTTCCAGGACCACCTGCTCCACAAATGTGTAATAACATCACTGAACAGGTTGGCTAGGAAAAATAAAATAGGTCAAACATGCTGTGGTTGGATTTAAACTCAGGATCCCAGAACATCACCTAAGTTTTTTTTAATTCATTCACAGGATGTGGGCATCACTGGCAAGGCCAATATTTATTGTCCATTCCAGAGGGCAGCTAAGAGTAACCCACATTGCTGTGCGTCTGGAGCCACATGTAGGCCAGATCAGGTAAGGATGGCAGATTTCCTTCCCTGAAGGACATTAGTGAACCAGATGGGTTTTTCCTGACAATCGATAATAGATTCACGGTCATCATTAAACTACAGATTTTTGTTGAATCCGAATACCACCATGGTGGGATTTGAATCCAGGATCCCGGTGCATTAACTGGATCTCTGGGTAAAATAATTGAGCGATAATTCCACTGGGCCATCATTTTCCCTAAAGAATTAATTAATTGAATTTAACTTCAAAAGTTTTGTTCCACGTAAACGTAATAATGCTTCTCATTAATTCAGAGGAACAAATCACTCTGAGCTTTCAACTAGACAGAAGTGGTGATTCAGACCTTATACAAACGGCGACTAACAAAGCGTTAAAATTGATTGAGCACTTCTGTTAAAGCACAAGGTCAAGCCTCAAGCAATTTGAGAATGCCAGTCACAATCTTGGTATTGTCAGTGAGTAGTTCTTTGGACAATACAGGCACGTAGTGAAGAAGTTATTTTTGAAGCCCTTTGTCTTTCTGAAGGTTAATCAGGCAACTGGCAGATCTGGGCCAATGTGTAGCCAATCAACCAATACCCTGGGAGATGGAGCTACAAATAGACACTGGGGGATATAACCGAGATTGCTTGCCTGCTCGCAAAGAATTCACTTTGCACGGCTCCCACGAGTTTGAATCCCAATGCCCCCAAGAGATATGAGAAATTTTCCCGCAGAGGTAAAGATGTCACGTGGTTCACCGTATTATTTTCCAACACGCTGTGCCATATTTCATGTCTTTGTGACATTAGAAGCCACAATGCCAGAAGCTAAGTTTCTCAGGTGCCCTGTGGCTGTAGGAGTTGTACTGTTTTTAGTGACTTGACATCAGTAGCATGGGCAGGGCACTCAGGGCAATCCCGGCTCGTGCCAGGTGAGACCACCTCACCAGCACTCAGTGATGTGCAGAGAGCAGAGGGAGGCAGGCGGTAGTGGTGGTGGTAAGGGACTCTCATTCTGAGGAGGCAGAGATCCCAGAAGCCATTCCCCTTCTCCAGCCTCCAATGAAACATGAACATGTTCCAATGAAGTTGTCAAATCCTGAATGGACCTCGGTGAGATCTCTTGGCCAGGTGTACAAGGATCAGGAGAGGGCCATTCAGCCCCTTGAACCTACTACACTATTCAATAATCTGGTTACAACTTCAAATCTACGTCCCACCTCCTCCTGACCACCCACTCAACCCCTTGTTTAACAAGAATTGATTCCTGACTGACTTAAAAACATTCAAGGACTGTGCTTCCACCACCTCTTGGGAAGATAGTTCATGAACCCCTGAGGGATTTTTCTGTATTAGGTGAATTTTTAAACAGTGGCTTCTGGATTCTCCCAAAAGAGGGAACATTGTCTCGACATTCACCCTGCCAGCACCCCTCAGGATGCTCTATTGGTGAATCACATACACCTCTTACTCTTCTGAACTCCAGCAGGTACAAACCTTTCCTGGTCACAGGTAGACTGGGTAGTGAAGAAGGTGTTTGGCACACTTGCCCTTATTCGTCAGTGCAGTGAGTATAGGAGTTGGGACGTCATGTTGCAGTTGTACATGACATTAGTTAGGCCACTTACAGAACGCTGCATTCAATTCTGGTCTCCCTGCTACAGGAAAGATATTGTTAAACTTGAAAGGGTTCTGAAAAGATTTACAAGGATGTTGCCAGGTTTGGAGGGTTTGAGCTCTAGGGAGAGGTTAAATAGGTTGGAGCTATTTTCCCTGGAGTTTTGGAGGTTGAGGGGTGACCTTATAGAAGTTTATAAAATCATGAGGGGGCATGGGTAGAATGTATAGCCAAAGTCTTTTTCCCAGGGTAGGTGAGTCCAAAACTAGAGGGCATAGGTTTAAGGTGAGAGGGGAAAGATTTAAAAGAGACCCAAGGGAGAAGTTATTCATGCAGAGGATTTATGGGATGATCTGCCAGAGGAAGTGGTGGAGCCTGGTACAATTACAACATATAAAGAGCATCTGTATGGGTACATGAATAGGAAGGGTTTAGAGAGTTATGGGCCAAAGGCTAGCAGAAGAGACTAGATTAATTTAGAATATCTGGTTGGCATCGACAAGTTGGATCAAAGGGCCTGTTTCCCCATGCTGTACATTCCTATGACTCTTCCCCAGAAGACTTGCCCAATTGGTTTTGTAATCCTGCTCTACAAAACCTTAATGCACGAAGCAAATAAATACCTGCCCTTTTTTTAAATTCTGAACACTGCTAATAGAGGGCTGCAGGAAAATGATTTATGTTGATCATATTTATTACATCAACTTAAAAGCTGAAATTAGAATTTCTGATCATTTGGGAGCATTTGAAATGTCCCAATAGTCTAGAGCAGACAAATCATTTTGGGATCCTAACTTGTAACACAAGTAGCAGCAGGATAAATTTCAGACTGCTCCGAAACAGTCAGGCTGGTCTCCAAACATTAACTCTGTATCTCTCTGCACCAATGCTGCCAGACCTGTTGAGTTTATCCAGCAATTCCCTCTGTTTTGCTTTATAAATTCAGACTTGCTGTATGAGTCATTGCAATTTCCAAATGCACAACTTGATCTATCTGATATGAGACATTGATAACATGAAACCTAAAAATAGTTAAGGCACAGTCATTAAAAATGGAAATTAAAGCAGAAAGCCAAAGGTGTTTGGCTATAATTAATCTGTCTGCACTAAAATAAGCATTGAACTGTACCAAAATGTGACAAAATCTATTCATAACTCATTAGAAATCTTTAGTCTCGGTGTGTACGTCTTGCTTGCAGAATTTAACTTCATGCTATCATGTTTTGTTTTGTGTCAATTTGCTCCATTGCAATTTCCTATTGTAAACCAGAAGGGAGGGATTTAATTAAACAGAAATTAAATAAGTTTGAAATAAAAGAAATTTTCATGGAAATGTTGTGTATTTCCATAGCAGACATTTGCATGGCCTTACTTTCTATGAATTAAGTGGGTGTGTCAGCCATTGGCATATTAGTTAATGTAGTTAGATGCATAGAAAATAGAATGGGAGTAGACCATTTGGCCGTTTGAGCCTGTTCTGCCATTCATCATGATCATGGCTGATCATCCATCTCAGTATCTTGCTCTGAGGAAGGGTCACTGGACTTTTTCTCTTCATGAGGCTGCCAGACCTGCTGAGTCCTTGTGCTTTTGTTTGTTTCTGTACCCTATTCCTGCTTTGTCCCCACGCCTTTTGATCACTTTGGCCCTAAGAATTATATCCATCTCCTTCCTGTAATCATTTCAATGTTTTGGCCTCAATTGCTTTCTGTGGCAGAGAATTCCCCAGGCTCCCCACTCTCTGTGTGAAGACATTTCACCTCACCTCAATCATAAATGGACGATCCCATATCTTTAAACTATGGCCACTGGTTCTACACTTCCGGTCTTTGGGAATATCCTTCCTGTGTTTAGCCTGTCTAGTCCTGCTAGAATTTTACAGGTTTCTATAGAAAAATTTCCCCTTTCTTCTTACCTCCAGTGAATATGGTGATTACCAGTCTGGTCTCTCTCTCATACGTCAGTCCTACCATCCCAGGAATCAGTCTGGTAAATCTTCATTGCACTCCCTCCATGGAGAGAGCCACCTTCGCAGATGGCAGCCCATGTACCTACTCCCCCGTCTCCTGCAGGATGGGCCTGCAACACAGCAGCAGGGATACTACAAGAACCAAAGTCATTGACAGTGACACCACCAGCTTTCACTCCCCTCTCATTGCTGAAGAGAAACAGTCACAGGAAACATTTAGGTTGCTCCTTGCACGCCGGAAGGGATTTGGCTATTCTCTTTTTTGTCCACTCTTACCACTATGTCCAATCTGGGAATCTGCCTGCTCGGGGAGTGGGGAAGGGTACAAAGGATTTTGTGTCACTATTGAAAAGAACTGTGAGGAAGTTATACTAGTGTCCTGCCCAGTATACCTTGGGGAACACCCATAGAGCAGATTATCAGGTCATTATCCCATTGCTACTGTGGGAGATTGCTGTACACAAATTGGCTTGTGAATTTCCTACTATAGGACATTGAGTACATTTCACAAAGTAACATTTTTGGCTACTTTGCTGATTGTGATAATTGAGAGATCCAGGTTCAAGCCCCACCTGCCCCAGAGGTGCATAATAACATCTCTGAACAGGTTGATTTGGAACGTATCTCTAAATGTAAGTCTTTCTTTAGGATGCTAAATAGGATTTTTAAATCTAAGCATAATACTTTCTCCTTATACTGAACAATGACAATGATCTTTCCATTGAGAGTGAGGGATGTGTCACTGTTGAACTGATGAGCACTCAGTGAAGACTGTGGTGAACAGTCGGTGTAAACTCGCAGAAATACCTATCAGCACTTTTGAGATGGAAGTTGCTGTCAACCAGCAGAAATGTGTTGTTTTATAGCAGGCGTTTGTGGAAAGCCTTCAGAGTGAGTGCTAGTGCCTCAGGCTGAAACTGCATTAATGTAAACTGCATGTGAAATTAATGGACATGACTGCTGTACCATCTCAACCAGTAATTCAGTGTGTCGTCCTATTTATTGTGTTGCTCACTTGAATTGATATGTTTTCTTACATATGCAATCAAAAAATCATTTACAGTGACCAGCTTTATGTTTTACTTCTTTGATCCACTATATTTTTGATTTAATTAAACTCCAAGATCTTAGGGGAGGGAAATATCAGTTCATAAAGGGGCATTGGGTAGGTAAGGGAGAGGTGTGCTGCTGGAAGGCATCAGTTTAATGATTTAAATTTGGTCGGCGCAGCCTGAATCTACACCAGGTGGTGTATGACTCTCTGAATGTCAAATTGTTTAGAGAGTCTCAACTTGTGGAATTCACAATGCAAAGCAAAGATTCCTTGAATAAATTGCTAATACTTATTAGTCAGCAGGGGATTGCAAGTAAGCATCTGATAGTACTGTCACAGATAACCATGCATAAGTCCATTGTTGTGAGACAGGGATAGCAAGCCAGACCATATTGGATCAGCTGACACTGCATTCACAACACGGTAAACTTTAAAATATTCAATGACCCTGAAATTTGCCCAGCTGTTCCTAAGCAGACTTTAAAATTACAAATATCAGACACCAAGTTTTATAACTTAAAAAGAAATTACAATTTATTGTGAATGTTCACAGAAAAGAATCCCAGTTTACAAGAAATTCGTAAATATTCCTCAGTCTGCTAGAAAGTGCTTGCATTGAGGTGAGGTGTTAGCGTAGTGGTATTAAACACAGGGCTATTAATCCAGTGACCCAGATAATGTTCTGGTACATGGTGAGGTTTGAAGTCAGCTCTTTCAAAAAAGAAGTCTGGAACTTAGAGTCTAATAATGACCGTGAAACCATTATCAATTGTCAGGAAACACCCATCTGGTTTACTGATGTTCTTTATCTGGTCTGGCCTACATGTGACTCTAGACCCAGAGCAATATGGTTGACTCTTAACTGCTGTCTAGGCAATTAAGGGTGGGCAATAAATGTTGGCCTAACCAGTGAAATGTACATCATGTGAATGAACAAAAAAAATTCTAACTTCAGCGGAACAAAGCTAAATAACATGGTAGTCTAATCACCTAATGGTTTAGGATTTAAGTGCAATCTTCTTTGATCATAATTCCCATTTACACACGTAGGCAAACAGACAGTATTAGGGGATAAAATAAAAGAAAATAAGAAGAGTTGTATTCCATGACAAGTACCAGGTTTTTAATGAGATCCTTGAATGATGCATTGTATTGCAGGCTAACGGGATTATATCTTACTTGAATTCCAGAGTCATTGGTCAATGGAAATAGCTTCCAAGCAGGCTCTGTGGTATTTTCACATATTTCTTATAAACTGGGATTATTCTCTCAGGACATTCAACACTTCTTTAATTGAATATAAACTAGAGAGTGAGTAAAACTTAAAACACAGCTTTCCAGTCCAGCAGCTTCTTAGCATATAGCCTTCTGCCCCAAAAAAGCAGACAAAATCAGTTAAATTTATGGTTTTATGTCTCTTTCACCATTCTGTGCAGCTGGCTGGCCAGCACTGACCTCCACTTGATTGACCAATGCATCATCCAACCACCTGCCAGTCCTCGACCATAACACATCCTGGTGTTGAAATATTTGCAGAGCTCTTAGAACAACCATTAACTTTCAATTACCCTTCCAGGCCAGCTCCTCATCAACAAACATCAGTTTGTTTACTTGTTTCTCCTTTCCAAAACAAGCCACTGCTCAAAGTTTGAAGTTTGATCCTTAACCTCAGCTCACAGTTCCAAACTAAATATGAAAAATGAGGTCTCATCACTATCCCTTTATTTATATCCTCTGCTTCATCTGGTTCTAACGTGCATTCTTTTGATTTTAATACAAGCTTATATAAGAGTTCTTAGCAACTGTTAACCTTTGTTTATTGTTCCACCGAACAGGATGCTAAGGCTAGAGAGCGAACAAGGTTTGAGCTGGACATGGCCCAGTTTCTCAGTAGAGCACTAATATGTGATTACTAAGGTCACAGTGACTTTAAGCTGACCTCAGAGGCTCACATACATATTCATTAAAAGCTATCTCCAAACGTCAACTGACTATAAGCAAAACCATCATACATATGAACACTGACAAGTAGCCACTTTTCCAGTGATACAACCTTAGACTTAACAAGTTGCTCTCCTGCTTGAAGCAGTGACTGTCTTTTATAACAGCATTTAAACTATATTGCTATGACCCCAGAAAGAAAGAATTGTGGCTGGGAGTTGGGGGTAGCTGGTGAAGTGCGGGCGTGGTGAGGTCAGAGCAAAGGGTGGATTGAGCAGCCATGTTGAGGATGCAGTAAGGGCTGAGGGGCAGTCAGGTTGAGTCAAGGGGATATGTTGGTTTAGGCTGAGGATGGTGTTGGGTGCCATAATAGCCTTTTGCTATTAGCAAATTTGCACTGTCTTAATCTACACTAAACAGAGGATGCTGAGAGAGGACATCTTACTTGGAGCACTACAGGCCCAGGCTCCTGTTCCGTGTGATATGATGTCACCAGCACCCTTTGCACATGCTCAGTAGCTTGACTCAGAGTAAAGGTACTATTCCCTTTACTCTACGGAGATCCGCATTAAAGTGCTAATATTATCTTCCTTGATAGGTCCGTTATGATCAATGGGCTATATACCAGTTCAGCTGGGGAATGTGTGCACTGTATGATGGGTGGAATATACCCCTCTTGTGGTAAGAAGGGCAACTACTTAAAATGAATGAGAGGGATTTGACCATGTAGGCAGCAAATAAACAGGAAATCATTGCAACACCAATGGTCTGGGCTATTTAAGAGGACATGAAGACACAAGTGATACACTTGAAGAAATAATCTCATTGCAGCTGACAAGGACCAACAACAAATAGCTCATACGCCTGTACCTGAGTACAAGCATTAATTAATTTGAATTGTATTTTTGAGTTCAAGTGCCAAATTGTCTTATACCAGTCAAAATGTTTATCCAAGGAGATTGCAGTTGACTGTGATGGTTACCTCAAAAATGTTTAGCCAATATCCAAACACTTCCATCATTTTACTAACACCCATATGCGAACACCCCAACACCAACATCCATATGCCAACGCCTATATGGTAACATACATGGGCTAAGATCCATGTCCTAACATCCATATGCTAATATTCACATGCTAACATCCGTATGTGAACATTCATATATTAACATCCATATGCTAACACCCATATACTAACATCCCTGTTAAACATCCATATGCTAGCATCAATGTGCTAACATCCATATGCTAACACCCATATACTAACATCCATTTGTTAAACATCTATATGCTAACATCCATGTAGTTACATTCACATGCTAACACCATACACTAATATCCATATGTTAAACATCCATACGCCAATGCCCATATACTAACATCCATGTGTTAACATCCACATGCTAACACCCATATGCTAACATCCACATGC
>JAHRHZ010000030.1:36323854-36338202 GCA_024137785.1 Ginglymostoma cirratum
AGGGTAGGTGGACTGGCCATGCTAAATTTCCTGTAGTGTTCAGGGATGAGTAGATTAGGGGGATAAGAACTAGGAGCAGGAGTAGGCCATCTGGCCCCTCAAGCCTGCCCTGCCATTTAATACGATCATGGCTGATATTTTTGAGACTCAGCTCCACTTACCCGCCCGCTCACCATAACCCCTTAATTCCTTTACTGTTCAAAAATTTATCTAGCCTTGCCTTAAAAACATTCAGCGAGGTAGCTTCAACCGCTTCACTGGGCAGGAAATTCTACAGATTCACACCCTTTGGGTGAAGAAGTTCCTCCTGACCTCAATCCTACATCTGCTTCCCTTTATTTTGAGGCAATGCCCTCTAGTCCTAGTTTCACCTGCTAGCAGAAACAACCTCCCTGCCTCCACTTCATCTATTCCCTTCATAAGGGTCTGGGTGGGATGCTTTGAGGGTTGTTGTGGTTTTGGGCCAAAGGCCCTGTTTCCACACTGTGGATCTAAGAATAAGGGAAAAGGTGCAAATTTTAAAGGTGCAAATGTGAGAAAACACAAACAGAAAATAACAGTCTTTATGTATTCATTAGAAAAGGTCACAGCAGCAATTGACCTTCTGTGCATATCTTATGTTGGACGATGCTGAGAGGAAAATACAAAGATAACATTAAGCAAATTGGAAGAAAGGAAGCCTAAAATGACCGTCTAATATATGTTAGGCCCCTTACACATACACGGTAGGAAGAGTGTTCCAAAAGATCATGATCCTCTGTGACAGAGGAAAACATTCTCCTTATCTCTGTCTTAAATGGGTGACCCCTTATTTGAAAGCAGGGCAGCTGGTTCTAGATTCTCCCTGCTTCCTATGGAGGGGTCTCATCCTTCCCCAATCCTGGTCCTTCAGCCACCCCTCGCCAGTCCTGCAAGGCTGGCCCCAGGTGAAGAGCCCAACTGTTCGTCCAATCCTGCGGCATCAATGCTTGTCATTGTGGACTGCCTGCAATTCTCCTAGAGGCCTGCACTCCCAGGGGTGCTGTTGAGGCAAGGAAGTTTCTACTGTCTAATTGGCTGGCAGCTCGCAGAAGAACAACTTTCCGAAAGATGGGGCTTGAGCCAATTAACAACCCGGCAGCTGCAAAATCAGCTCAGGGTGACCTTGGGGTGGGAGAGGAGGAGCGAAAAAAGTTTCACTTCAGCCTTTAGGATTGGGATGAATAGACTGAACATATCAGCCTAGTAAGTCCATAAAGATAATCTGTTTGACAAGCAGTCAATGTAATGCAGCTGCTGTCCTCTTTGGCATCAGGGAATCTTATCCACTTAGAGTCATAGAGTTATAACAGTACATCATCCATGCCAACCAGATACCCTCAACTGATCTAGACAAATCTACCAGCATTTGGCCCATATCCCTCGAAACCCTTCCATTTCCCATACCCATCCAGATGCCTTTTAAATGCAATTGTGCCAGCCTCCACCACTTCCTCTGGCAGCTCATTCCAGACAGGCACCACCCTCTGCGTGAAAAAGTTACCCCTCAGGTCCCTTTTAAATCTTTCCCCTCTCACCTTAAACCCATGCCCTCTAGTTTTGGACTCCACCACCCCAGGAAAATGGACCTTGTCTGTTCACCTTATCCATGCCCATGATTTTATAAACCTCTATAAGGTCACCCCTCAGCCTCCAGTGCTCCAGGGAAAATAGCCTCAAACATAACTCCAACACTGGCAACATCATTGTAAATCTTTTCTGAACCCTTTCAACCCCCAGTCAAATAAAATGGCAGCATCCTCAGATCAATAAAGGAAGCCCTTTACCACTGATTCAATGTAAAACCTCTGAAATATCAAAGGGAAGTCAATATTTTGCAGCAACATTCTTCTTATCTTCTCCTCCTCCTTCTGTAACTGTGATCAACATATACCCACCTTTCTATCCCCAGTCAGGCCCTGGGTTATGAAATGACTGGTCAGATCCAAAGATTAAATCGCAAGATTGCCAAAAAATAAAGGAACTATTCAAATGAGTTTAAACCGTTAAAAGTGTTTGCCTTTGAATTTGTACTTTCACCTGTAAGGAGTTCCTATTTATTTGACACTGATTAGTGAGTGGTCTGGATTACCTTGATGTTTCTGTGTGTATGCCCAGGCCTTTTGAATAAAAGGGAATTTCCATAGAAGAAGTGGGACTGACAAAGTATATTAACTTTTCTGATAATTTAACTAAAGGGATAGAACTTTCAAAAATGGTGAATTTTGAGGGGAAAAAATGTCCTATCACCTTCAATGGTGATTTGTGATATTTTGAAAACACACATTTTTGCGCCGTCATTCTACTCTGATGCCACATTGGTAATTATGCTTGCTGCCTTTTCATGAAAATTAGTTCAAACTCCTTCCTGCTCATTCGACAGTCTTGTTTTAGGTTCTGAAGACTCGAATTACGAATCAGCGTAACCATCTTCAATTTGTAGAGTGATGTCAGCAGTCTGGGTTCAATTCCTGCACCAGACGAAGTTACCATGAAGGACTCTCCATCTCAACCTCTCGCCTCACCTAAAGCATGGTTAAACCACACCAATAGTCTCTCTTTAATGAGAAAGCAGCCCTATGGTCCTCTTGGAGTATGGCAACTTTTCCTTCACCATCTTTAATCCAATTAAGACATTCTACCCCAATGGAAAATCAAATCATGTGATATATTCCACAAAGCAAATTAAGATATAGGAATGGAGAACAGTTTGCAAAATAATTTGACTCCTACCCATCCAATCATCTTCCCCTTGACACTGAAAGGCACTACCATTTCTGAACTTCTCCCCTACCCATAGTGAGGGGAGGTTTGAACAAAAGCAGTTGGATGAGCTGTATGAATACTCAGGCTTCAAAGTATATCAGAAGCTTGGAATTCTGTGGTAACATATAAATACATAGGCTACAAGAGCAGGTCACAGCTTAGGAATACTGCATGTGTAACTCACTTCTTGACTCCCCAAAGCCTGTCCATCATCTACAAGGCACAAGTCAGGAGTGTGATGGAACGCTCCCCACTTGCCTGAATGGGCACACTCCAACAACACTCAAGACACTTGACACCATCCAGGACAAAGCAACCCACTTGAAAGGTACCACATCCACAAGCACACACTCCTTCCGTCAGTTGGAGCAATGTATACCATCTAAAAGATGCAATGACAGCACCTCCCAGGGCAATTAGGGATGGACAATAAACACTCTAGTCAGCAGTGCCCACATCCAGTGAAAGAATTTAAACAAAGCTAAAACTGCAACCGACTTACAATGTCGCCATTCTTATGTTCAGCAACTTCAATCTCCATCTTGACTAACGGCTGCCTGGATGAATTCTGACAGCGGCAGGAAGCAGAGGGTAATGGCTGAGGGGTACTTCTCTGACTGCAAGTCTGACCCCTGAGGGACCCCACTGGACACAGGGCTGGGGTCCTTGCTGTTTGCGGTTTATATGAATAGTTTAGACTTGAACATAGAGGGCTGATCAGTAAGTTCACAGAGGACACAAAGATTCGTGGGATGATAAATAGTGAGGAGGATAGCCTTAGGTTACAGGAGGATATAGACAGGATGGTCAGATGGGCTGATTGAAATGGAATTCAATCCAGATAAATGTGAGGTGATGCTCCTGGGCAGGACAGACAAGGCAAGGGAATACATGATGAATGATAGGACTCTGGGAAAAACCGATGATCAGAGGGACCTTGGTGTACATGTCCACTTTAAGGCATCAGGATAGTTGGATAAAGTGGTTAAGAAGGCATAGTACATACTTACTTTAATTAGCAGAGACATAGAGTTTAAGAACGGGGAAGTTATGCTGGGATTGTATTAAAACACTGGCTAGGCCACAGCTAGAATATTGTGTGCATTTCTGGAATCCACGTTATAGGAAGAAATGTGACAGCACTGGACAGGGTGCCAAAGAGATTTACCAAGATGTTGCCTGGGCTGGAACTTTAGTTCTGAAGAGAGATTGGCCAGACAGCAGTCGGTTTCTATCCAGCAGAGGACATTGAGGTGGGGGGGAGCATGATTGAGATGTATAAAACGATGAGGGGTGTAGACATGGTGGACAGGAAGAAATTTTTTCCCCTTGAAGTCGGAAGAATGTAGTGAAGAAACATATCAGCCATAATTGAATGGTGGAGCATATTTGATGGGCTGAATAGTCTAATTCTGCCTTTGTATCTAATGTTCTCAATGAAGGGGTCAATGATCAGGAGGCATAGGGTTAATGTGAGTGGCATAAAGTTTAGAGGAGATTGGAGGAAAAAGATTTTCACCCAGAAGCTGCTGGGAATCTGGAACTCACTGCCTGTAAGCAGGGTAGAGGCAGAAACGCTCATCACATATAAGAAGTATTTACAGATGCATTTGCGATGCCAAGGCTCACAAGTGTAGGCGCCAAGTGCTGGGAAATCAGTTTAGAACAGTTACCTGGCTTTTTCGATTGATGTGGACGCAATAGCTGAAGGGGCTTTTTCTGCGCTGTGTGACTCTACGACTAGTTTGTTGGTTGCGGCAAAGGTTACTAGTTACGTTGCATGTCCTTTATGGTTATCAGTGTTCTATATACTATATTGTTTATACAGCAAAGGACATAATACATAAACATAAAGACAACAGTCAATCTATGAACTTGTTCATATTTCCTAATAAAGACTCCATGCTTTTCCAAGAATGTAGTAGACTCTCGTTTTCTCCTAAATCAAACCCATTTTTTATAAATCCATACGTGACAATTTAAATGACAACCAAAATGACAACCTAACAGGAGCAACAATAAAACAAAATTTGACAATGTAGCCATAGAAGGAGGTTTTACAGCAAACAACCGATAGATAACCAAGGTGTGTCTTGGAGCAGGAAAGAGAGGTGGAGAGGTTTCAGGAGGGAACTCCGGAGAAAAGGACCCAGGCAGCTTAGTGAGGCCCACCATGGCGAAGTGATTAAAAATGGGCTTTTTTTTCCTCTTTCATAATGATGCCAGTGCCCATAGATAGGTCAGCATGTGTTTACCATCTCTAGTTGTCTTTGAGAAAGTGGTGTGAGCTGTCCTCACATGGCATGACTAGACCCACGGAACTATTAGAGACGATGCCTGTCCGCCACCTACAAGGCACAAGTCAGGAGTGTGATGGAATACTGCCCACTTGCCCTGGATGGATGCAGTTTCAACAACTCAATGTCATCCAGGACAAAGCAGCCCGCTTGATTGGCACCACATCCACCACCTTCACCATTATGGAACTCCCTTCCTAACAGTAACATGGGTAACCCACTACACCAAGGACTGCAGCAGCTCATGAAGACAGCTCACTACCACCTTCTCATGGGCAATCGAGGATGGGTAATTAACACTGACTTATCCAATGATGCCCCCATCCCACAAGCTGATGAAAAAAAAAACTGAGTTTTTTGACCCAGAATCAGTGAATAAATGGCATTCTATTTCCAGATCAGGCAAGTGAGTAGCTTGGGTTGGTGGGGGGGTGGGTACTTGCAGGGGCTGGTGCTGCCATGTACTTGCTGCCTTTGTCCTTCCAGATGGTTGAGGGAATGGTTAAGAGGGCAGGATTAGAAGAACACAGACACCTCGACGGATTAAAAGCTGGAGGAGTTTACAGGGACACGATAGAGTAAGGTCATGGGGCTAGGATTTGAAATTCTAAGGATTTCCTTAGAATGTTAAAATCAAGGCATCGCTTAACTGGGAATCGATGTAGGTCAGTCATCAAGGGGCGAACAGGGTCTTGTGTGTAAGGATACGCAGCAGCAGAATTTTGAATGACCTCAAGCTGTCGGAGGATGGAATGTGGGAATCAGCCAGGAATGTGTGGGAATTCTCAAGTCTAGGGGCAACAAAAGAATGAATGAAAGTTTCAGTAGCGGGTCAGCTGAGATGGGGATGCAGTGAGGCAATGTAACAGATTTGGAAATATCTGGTGAAAGTGATGAAGCAGAAGAGTTTCATCATTTTGGGGTTACTCCAAGGTTACAGGCAGTCTAGCTAAACCTCGGACAGTCATCAAGAAAAGTGACGGGATTGTTACGTGGAGAACAAAGTCTGGAACAGGATCAGTTTTCCCAACATTTTGGTGTAGGACATTTCTGTTCCTCCTTAAACAAATGTTTTTGGAAGTGATCTGACAATTTAGGGATGGTAGAGGAACAAGAGATAGAGCTGAGGTCAGTATACATGAGTAAACTAAAGCTGTGCTTTCAGATGTTGTTGCTAAGGGTGAGCATATAGATGAGGACTAGTTCTTTGGAGCAGACCAGAGATAACAATGCAGGAACAGAAGAAGAAGCCATTGCAAATAATTCTCTGGCTCTGACTATAGCCAAGCGAGAGCAGACCCATCCTCGTGGACACTGGTGGGGAGGTGTTGGAGGAGGATGATGTGTGCGGAGGATAAATTTACAGAGTCACTCGTGATATTATTTGTGCCTTTAACAAGAGTTGGTCCAGCCCTCTATGTTGGGGGGGTTAACTCAATCAGAGAGATTCAAACATGGAATTCCAGGCAGTATGGACACGGATTCAAGAAGCAGAAACATGCTTCTGGTCTTTGAAAAGGAGAGGGAAGTTGGAAATGGGCAGCTAGTTTGCAGGGAGAGACAGATTGAGGGTTACTGAATTGGGGACATGAATGATGATGGCAGATCGTGAGAAGGGGACACAGAGGCTGAGAAGTGAGAATTATTAACAATATCAGCTAATGTGGGAGTCAGGAAGGGAAGATGGGCGTACTGCAACTTAATGGGAATAACACTGAGAAAGCAGGATGTGCCAGAAGGGGGAAAAAAAGCAGAAATTGCACAAATGACACAGACTGAACCAACTCATATCTTTTGCTTCAAAATGGAGCTACTGTACACCAAGGTCAGACCGTTGAAAGAATGACTGTTGTTTTATAAACTGGTAGTTTTCTCTGAGGTGGGTCTCATGGACTAGTTTGGTTCAGAGAGGACATGAAGAAAGATAGGAGAACAACTCGAGAACAATCTGAGTTCAAGGCTAGGAAGGGGAGAATCCTGAGAGGTAGTTTGAACCTGTGGCCTAGTGGAATGGAAGAAAGCAGCAGAGACTAAGATTAGGATTAGACCAAAGAGAGGAGTTGAAAAGGCTAATGTGGAGTTGAGAAAGTAAGCCAGGGGTTTTCTTTATACTCAAGGATAATCTTCTTTTTAATTATTCTTTCATGGATGTGGCATCGCTAGACAAGCTAACATCTGTTGTCCAATCTTTATTGCCCTTGAACTGAATTGCTAACTGGGCTATTTCAGAGGGCAGTTAAAAGTCAGCAACATTGCTGTGGGTCTGGAGTCACATATAGGCCAGACTGGGTCAGGATGGCAGATTTTGTTCCTTAAAATGATCCAGATGGTTTTTACAACAATTGCCAATTGTTTCATTGTTTAAATTCCATCAGCTAATAGAGTTGGGCTTGAACCAGAGTCCTAATAAGAACAGTTTGCACCTACTGGATTACTAGCCCAGTGATGTTAACACTATACCACTGTCTCTGCTCAAGTGAGAAGCAGCTTCAGCAGGCAAGAAGACCCAGTAGTACTTTATTTGGTCCATCCAAATCTGACAGAGAATGACTAAACCAATTGTCCACCACGTTCTTTGGACTTAAGGAGCAAAGGTAAAGGGGTGAAGGCTGTATTGAGGGAATGGCCAAGGTGAGAGGCAATAATCATTTTAACGGGGATAAGAACATCAGGGGTGGAGGTGAAGTTGTGGTTGAGCAGATCAGTAGCCACAGGAGTGTCACGTTGAAGGTAAAACACTCTATGCTGTTGAAGCCAAATTGGGAGTGTATTTTCCAGGGATCGACACAGAGGGAGGTAAGGCTGGGATGCAACAGGGGAATACTGGTGGAGAGCAAACCATGGAAGTGATCAGAAATGACCTTATATTTAAACATTAAAATGGGCTTGTGTGAGAGATTCTCTTCCTTCAGCTGTTGGATTAGATATGATAAAGTCAAGTGTCATTCTAATCTCCTACAGCATGATACAAATCACGTGACCTCCTGAAAGTACACAGTCATTTCTTGAACTTTACTAAAGCCAGACTTGATTTTTCTGAGGTGCAGGCTTTTCTGTTGCATGTTATCTTGCAGAAGAAGACAATGAACTGCACCGATGATCTGTGATAAAAAGTACTGCAGATGCTGGAGAATCCGAGATAACAAGCGTGGGGCTGGATGAACACAGCAAGTCTCCCACTGCAACTCTCTCATACTATGATGCTGTGTTCATCCAGCCCCACGCTTGTTATCTTGCACCGATGATCTTTCTGGTTATAGATCAAACCATTACTGGATTCCATTCAGAAACTAAACACACAAGGCTCCTTGTTACTTCACTGCTGGTGTATAGAGAACACAATATTTTTCCTGTGACTGATCTGACCCCAAAAGACCTACAGTCATTAAACGTCGGTATTCCATATTGTACTTTGGTTCAGGGAGAATGCTGAATTGGAAATGCTCCAAATCAGGCTGACTTAGAATATTTTATGACAACAAATATTCAACACATTTACCTTAATTTGATCCCAGGTTTGTAAAACCCTTGAGGGCATTAGTTTTCAACAAGCAACTTGTTCCAATACCATGGCAGTTCACGATTGGGAATTGTGGCTTTAGCCAGTGTAAAATAATGAGGTGAATGTACAAAAACCACAAATTTTAACTTCGCTTTCCATCATTGGTACAATCTAATACTTGCTTCTATAAAAAATGTTGATGCCATTAGACTGTGTCCGGACTAGCTAGGAACTCTGGAACAGTCTCATGATAAAAGCGTCAATCAAAGAGGACTGAGATGAGGAGAAATTTCTTCACTCAGTTCTGAAGTTTTAGAATTCTTTACCCCAGAAACCTGGGCATGCTCAGTCGTTGATTAGATTCAATACTGAGATGGATTTTTGGGATCCAAGAGAATTTAGGATTGAGTAAGAAGGTCAAGTTGATGTAACTTATCGGCCATGATCGTATTGAATGTGGGTACAGGCTGGAGGACCAGTATGGTGCACTTCCGCACCTTTTCTGAGCACCACATTAAGGCTTCAAAGGACTGCACTTGTTTCATTGGTAAAATGATAGGAAAGCAGGCTGCGTAGTCAGTCCTAAGTAACTAATTCCAAGAGTTGTTTAGACAACCAACCACAGCTGTCTCAGGAATTCTGGGCAGTGCACAGCTTACGTGACCAATAGTTAGGAATTCCAACCCAAGTCCTTGCATTTGTAAGATCAGGATGCACTACCAAGGCCTTAAGAGAGTTGTGACCCTGTGGAATTCTCTTCCCCAGAGAGCACTGGAGGCAGGGTTATTGAATACTTTAAAGGCGGGGATTGATGTCCATAAGGCATGTCCATAAGGACCCTCACCAACTTTTACAGATGCACCATAGAAAGCATTCTATCTGAATGCATCTCAGCTTGGTACAGCAACTGCTCTGCCCAGGACTGTAAGAAACTACAGAAAGTTATGAACACAGCCCAGACCTTCACGCAAACCAGCCTTCCATCCACTGACTCCATCTACACTTTTTGTTGCCACAGGAAGGCAGCCAACATCATCAAAGACCCCTCCCACCCTGGTTATAATCTTTTCCGACCTCTTCTGTCAGGCAGAAGACACAAAATCTTAAACACACGCACCAACAGGTTCAAGAACAATTTCTTCCCTGCTGTTCCAGACTTCTGAACGGACCTCTCAAATTTCAAATCTAATGTTTGTCTTGCTTTTTATGCGGCTGTAACTCTGTATTCCTCGCTCCGTTCAATCACCCAATGATCTTTGCATTCTATGATCTGCCTGTACTGCACGCAAAACAAAACTTTTCACTGTACTTAATTACATGTGACATCAATAAATCAAATCAGAAATCAGATTTTTCACTGACAAGGGAACCAAATGCTATCAGGGCACGGGCAGGAAAGTGATGTCGAGATTACCATCAGATCAGTTATGATGGTATTGAATGGTGGAGCAGGCTCGAGGGGCTGAATGGCCAACAACTATTTGTCTTGTCTGTAGATATGTTCGTATATTCTGAGATCTCTAAAAAAAATATCATTTTGTTGGATATGAGCATTCGTGATGAGGCTAGCACCTATGGCACTGTTACAAGTGCCCTTAAGTAAAAAGAAACTGGGAGTGTCACCCAGAGGAAAGGTGGCTCAGTGGTGACTAGCCTTTATGGGTTCTAAGAGGGAAAGGCAAACATTACCCCACTGCACCACAACAAACTCTGTCTTCAAGGGGTATTCCCACATGCATGCAAGCATTTTTTAATTCATTCATGGGATATGGGCAATGCTGACAAGGCCAGTGTTTGTTGCCTGTCCCTAACTGCCCTTCAGAATGTGGCAATGAGCTGTTATGAAACACAGCAAGGGGTCGGTTAGCTCAGTTGGCTAGTACGTGATGCAGAGTGACGCCAACAGCGTGGCTTCAATTCTGCTACAGGCTGAGGTGACCATGTAGGTCCCTCCTTCTCAACCGTACCCGAGGTGTGGTGACCCTCAGATTAAACCCTCTGGCAGGACTCTCTCTCTCTCTAATGAGAGAGCAGACAATGGTTCTCTGGAGGTATGTGACTTTACAGTGTTGGCTCACCCACAGTGCTTTCAGGAAGGAAGTTCCAGGTTTTTGACCCCAGCAACAAGGAATGAATGGCAATATATTTCCAAGCCAGGATGCTGTATGGCTTAGACGGGAACTTGCAGATGGTGATTGCCCCATGTATCTGCTACCCTTATTGTTCTAAGTGGTAGAGGTTTGGAAGGTGCTCCCTAAGGGCTTGGGTGAATTTCTACAGCCCATCTTGTACATTGTACCTACTGCAGCTACTCAGTATTGATGGTGGAGGGAGTAAATGTTGGAGATGGTGGTCTCCACAGTCAGCTGCCTATGAATAACCATCATTCCTCTGAAACAGGATTGGGGGCTACTGTCTCACTCCAGGTCTCCAGCACAAACTGTACGCCTGTGACTCCATGAAATACTGCTCTGTCAGGGACCCCATCCTCAAAGTAAGTTGTTAAACCAAGGCCCGGTTTGCCCTCTGAGTTTATTATGAAATGACAGTAGTTTGAAAAGAATCAGGGGAGTCCTGGCCAATATCCGTCCTTCTAGGGAAATCACAAAGAAGCTGACTGTCTGACCATTATTCTATTGCTGTTTGTGGGAGCTTTCTACCTGCAAATTGAATGGAGTGCATCCTCTATCAGAACAATGAGTACACATCCAAAGTATTTCTTTAGCTGTAAAACACGTTGGGACATCTTGACGTTGTGAAATGCTCTAGCAATACCAGCCTTCTTTCTTGCATTTAACTAATTCATAAAGAGAATAGGTGACTGGAAAAAGACAGGGAAGATTGCCAGGGAGGTGGAAAACATCAACAAATTCATGAGGGAGCTGGATAACAGTTTTACAAAGTAACTGATTTATGGACGAGAGGTGATGTCCAAAATTGAGGGGCACAAGTATGGTATTATAGCTGACTGTTGTGCAAAATTCTTGCTAAAATTTTCAGATCAGCTGTAATCTTATTGAAGTACAGGTCAGGCTCAAAGGGCTGAATGGCCTGCTCCTAATTCCTATGTATGTATGTATTGACACCTGAACATGGTGGGACTGCACCCAGAGTACAGTTTTAGTCTCCTTATTTAAGGAGGGATATAGTTGTATCTAAGGCAGTTTAGGAAAGGGTCAAATGACGGATTCTTGGGGATGAAGGAGTTGTCTTATGCAGAAAGGTTGAGCAGACTGGGCTGATACTCCTTGCACGTTAGAAAAATGAGAGCTGATCTTATCGAAACACACAAGTTGCAGCAGGGTTCTGACACACTGGATGCTGAGAGAATGTTTTCCCTCCTGGAGGAATCTGAAACTAGAGGACACAGTTTCAAATTATGGAATCTTCCATTTGGGCAGAGGCAAGGAGAAATGTCCTCTCTGAGACGGTCATCAGAATTTGGAATTCCCTACCCTAGAGATTGCAGGAGATTAGGTCATTGAGTACATTCAGGGTTTTGTCAGATTTTTGATTGACAAGAGTATAAAGTATACGATCATGATATCGAGGTGCCAGTGTTGGACAGGTGTAGACACCAGGTTATAGTCCAACAGGTTTATTTGAAATCACAAGCTTTTGGAGCACTGCTCCTTCGTCAGGTGAAGTGTAAGGTGGGGAGGGAGAGGGAGCAGCCAAGAAAGTGGAGATGAGGCCAGGTTCAGAACAGCCAAAATCATATTGCGATCATGGGGTAGACAATGATGCAGAATGTATATTTCAACCAAGCTGACCCATCCTCCCAGTTAGGAAACCAGTCATTTTGGTGTTATAGAGTGCAGAATAGTTTATGGTGTTCTTCAAGGTCTTAAGATATAGAACAATTAATTAAACAACAAAGAAACCATTTTGCAAATAGCAGCTATTCATGTTCACTTTATTAAGTTACAAGCAGGCTGTAAAGGAGTTGCTAGTACTGTTGCTTCCAGGTGTGGGAGTAGAACATCTACCTTGGCACCACAACAATCTCTCCAAAAGAACTCTCCAGATTATAGGAAAGTTCTGTGTGAACCTAGACAGCATTGCACACATCACTGATAAAAATAATACAATTCAAGACAAGGCTGGAGGTGAGGCCACAGGTACTCTAGAGTCTTAACTATGGAAATCCCAGGGATTACCTTGGCTGTAGTTATTACAATGCCAGGTGTCTGATTTTTCCCTTAAAGTGTTAACTCACTTTGTAATGCATGGAAGAAAATGCTGATCTTTAAGAGGGAAGTAGTGTTAAGCTGACATACATTTGGCAAACCAAAGTGAGCATCAAACAATAGAATAAAAGCCATGAGTTTAACGACACAAACCCATATTCTTAAACTGCAGGGAGTTGAGACAAAAGGAAAAAAGGTAATCTATCACAATATGGAAATCATGTAAACTAGAGCCAATATTGAGATCTAAAGATATCGGAGTCTATTGAAACAAAATACCTGTAAAGCCAAGTCCACAACAATAATTGCATTTATGTAGGGTAAACCATCTCAAGGCACAGGAGCATCACTAGACAACGTTTAACACCAGATTGCATAAGGCATGCATTAAAGAGGTAGATTTTAAGAAATATGTTAAAGGTGGACAGGGAGTTGATGAACCTAAGGGAGGGATTGGTGGAGTTCCTCGCCAAGGGTCTGAGCTACTGAAGGCATTATCACCACTAATGGTGGGCCTAGGAAAAACTCAGGATATGCGAGGAGCCAGAATTGGAAGAGGGCAGGGATCTTGGGAAGCTGTAGGGATGAACGAATTTGTAGAGATATGGAAGAGACTGAGGGAATAAGGAGGATTTTGATCATCAGGATGAGGATTTTCAGTGACCGACATAGAAAAACCAGCAACAACGTGAGGAAGTGGAGAACAGTCAATCATCAACCATTTCTGAAGAAGGGTCTAGGCCCAAAATGTCAGCCTTCCTGCTCCTCTGATGCTGCTTGGCCTGCTGTGCTCATCCAGCTCCACACCTTGTTAGCTCAGTCAATCATTTAGTGGGAATCATAAAGAATTTCACAATTATGTCTTATGATCTTATTTTGATCATCTAAGCATTTATTAGGAATGATTTCAATGTGAAACTTCAGCATCTAGACCAGAAGACTATTAGATATTGGAGCAGAATAAGGCCATTCAGCTAATCAAATCTGCTCCGCCATTCAATCACGGCTGATATGTTTCTCAACCCCATTCTCCTACCTTCTCACTGCAAGCTTTGACCCCTTTACTAATCAAGAACCTATCTATCTCTGTCTTAAAGACACTCAATGACTTGGCCACCACAGCCATCTGTGGCAATGAGTTCCACAGATACAGCACCCTCTGGCTGAAGAAATTCCTCCTCACCTCAGTTCAAAAGGATCGTCCCTTCAGTCTGAGACTGTGCCTTCAGGTCCTAGTCTTTCTTACTAGTGGAAACATCTTCTCTAAGTTCACTCTATTCAGACCTCTCAGTATTCTGTGAGTTTCAATCAGATTCCGCCCCCACCCCACATCCTTCTAAACTCCAAAGAGAATGGAACTGCTCCTCAGAAAATAAGGCCTACATCCCTGGGATCATTCTTGTGAACCTCCTCTGGACTCCCTCCAAGGCCAGTACATCCTTCTTTAGATATCGGAACCAAAACCGCTCACAATTTTCCAAATGCATTTGGAACTAATTGAATCTACTGGTAACACAGCGTGGAGCTGGAGGAACACAGCAGGCCAGGCAGCATCAGAGGAGCAGGAAAGTTGAC
>JAHRHZ010000030.1:36338602-36412214 GCA_024137785.1 Ginglymostoma cirratum
CCAGGCAGCATCAGAGGAGCAGGAAAGTTGACATTTTGGGTCGGGACCCAAATCTGAAGAAGGGTCCAGACCCGAAACGTCAACTTTCCTGCTCCTCTGATGCTGCCTGGCCTGCTGTGTTCCTCCAACTCTACACTGTGTTATCTCTGACTCCAGCATCGGCAGTTCTTGCTATTTCTTCCTTCAAAAAGGACTCCCCACACCCTGATCCTGAATTTACACCTTTTTAAGTGTGTTTACAATCACCTTTCATGCCCTGATGAGACCACCTCTTGCTTTTTAGCATCTATTTCTCTGAAATTGCTGATCTTCCGTGTTAGCTGACACTGTTAACAGTTCTCTCAGCTCAGATGTTATTCATCTCTCCTTCAAATCTGAGATCATCACACCTCCCTTCAAAAAAGACAAACTCCCACTCCTCCCTCCTTGCACTCAATCTCCAACTGCCCTTTCTTCTCAAAGTCTCTGAAGCATTTTGTCACCTCCTAAAATCCATGCCCATCAATCCCAAAACTATCGCTCAAATCAGGTTACAGCCTCCACAACAAAGTAGGAAAAGTCACTCAAAATTACAAAGTCTTGTGCTATTTACAAGATGCCCTGCAGAAATTCACTCAAGATCCTCCGACAGCACCTTCCAAACCCACTGTCACTTCCATCTAGAAGTACAGGGGCAGCACATACATGGAAACACCATCACCTGCAAGTTCCCCTTCAAGCCACTCACCATCCTGACTTGGAAATATATCACTATTTCTTCAGTGTTGCTGGGTCAAAATCCTGGAATTCCTTCCCTAAGGGCATCATCCTACAGCACGTGGACTGCAACGGTTCAAGAAGGAAGCTCATCAATTCCTTCTAAAGGGCAATTAGGGACAGACAATAAAATTACTGGCCCAGCCAGCAATGTTCACATCCCACAACTAAATGATAATATCTCCTGTGACTGTGACTGAGTCCCCAGCCGTGCACTTAGATCCTGTGTGGACCAGCTGATGGAAGTATCGCTGACATCTTCAACCTGTCCTTGCTACAATCTGAAGTCCCCATCTCCTGCAAGAAGACCACCATCATCCCAGTACAATAGAAAACACATGCAATGTGCCTCAACCACTACTGCCCAGTGGCTCTGACCTCCATAACAATGAAGTGCTTTGAGAGGTTGGCCATGGCCCACATCAGCTCTAGCCTCCCAGCCTGCCTCAATACCCTGTCACTTGTCTACCGGTGAAACAGGTCCATAGGGGACACCCGTTTCCTCAGCCCTGCACTCATCCCTGGAACATCTGGATAACAAGAACATCTACATCAAGCTTCTACTCAATGACTACAACTCCATATTCCACACCATAATCCCTACCAGACTGATCCCAAAACTCCAAAACCTCGGATTCGGCTCCCCACTCTGCAACTGGATCCTCAGCTTCCTGACCCACAGGCTGCAATCTGTGAAGATAGACAGTTGCACATCCTCCAGGATAATCCTCAGCACTGGCGACCCGCAAGGATGCATACTCAGCCCCTTACTGTACGTCCACGACTGTGTAGCCAAATTTTGCACAAATGCCATCCACAGGTTTGCTGGCCACACGACTGTTGTAGGCCGGATATCAAACAGTGATGAGCCAGAATGTAGGAAGGAGAGAGAGGGCTTGGTGTCTTGGTGCAATGATAACAACATCTCTCTCAATATCAGCAAAACAAAAAAACTGATGATTGACTTCAGGAAGAAAGGAGGGGGACACGCTTCCGGCTGCATCAATGGAGCTGAGGTGGAGAGGGTCAACAGCATCAAGTTCCTAGGAGTGACGATAAACAACCACCTGTCCTGGACCTCCCACTTAGATGTGGTGGTCAATAAGGCACAACAATGCCTCTTTTTCACGAAAACCAAAAGAACTGCGGATGCTGTAAATCAGGGACAAAAACAGAAGTTGCTGGAAAAGCTCAGCAGGTCTGGCAGCATCTGTGAAGAGAAAATCAAAGTTAATGTTTCGGGTCCGGTGACCCTTCCTCAGTTCTGAGGAGTTTCTGTTTTTGTTAACGCCACTTCTTCCTCAAGTGACTCAGAAAATTCCGTAAGGACCGTCACTAACTTTTACAGATGCACCATAGAAAGCATTCTATCCGGGGGCATAACGGCAGCTGCCCTGCCCAGGACCATAAAAAACTACGGAAGGTGGTGTGTACAGCCCAGACCATCACAGAAGCCAACCTCCCATCCATGGACTCCACTTACACGGCTCGCTGCTGCAGAAAGGTGGCCAACATCATCAAAGACCCTCCCACCCTGGTAATACTCTCTTCCAACCTCTTCTGTCAGGCAGAAAATACAGAAGCTTGAACGCATGCACCAACAGGTTCAAGACCAGCTTCTTCCCTGCTGTTATTAGACTGCTGAATGGATCTCTCTAACTCCAAATCTAATGTTGATCTTGCATTTGTGCACCTCCTGTGCAGCCGTAACCTTTTATGCCTTGCTCTCTCTTTGCACCATATGATCTGTATGTCCTTGTTTGCAATGATCTTCCTGTATTGTTCGCAAAACAAAACTTAGCACTGTATTAGGGACATGTGACATCAATAAATCATATCAAAAATAAACCATACATCCACCTCATTCTTGACCTATTTGCTACCTCTGTCTTAGCTCTGTGAAGCTTCAATGCCTCTCCAACATTGTCCAGAAGCGTTGGACTATATTGGCCTGGTTCCATTCTTTGCACCATTCTTATCCAGGCAGTCCCAGTCAGGGTATCAACTGCGCCTCTTCTCATTTTGAAGCCCAGGATCAGTCAATCATGTTGAATGACAAAGCTGGTTCAACAGGCCAAATGGACTGCTCCCATTTCTCTCTCGTGTATTTTTGCGCATTTCAGTTAGTGTTGAAAATGGAAATGCACCCCCATATGCATAAACACGGTCAGCATGTCTTCACTGGAGCACAAAGTCCAAACAGAGTTGCATACTTTATTTTCCACGAGTGTCAAATCTGCATTTTTTGCTTTAAATCCACTCTGGCCTTCCCAGATATGTAAAAACATAAATTTCTGGAAAATGACAGAGTTCTGGTGGTTGGCATTTGGTGCCTCATAAACAAATCTAGCAATTTGTTGTGAAATGGAGATACATCAAGAGCTCCAATTCCTGACAAATTTCTAGATATTTTGATTCCCAAATAATGAAAGAATTGCAACTTTGCCAGGTGCTTTAGCTTTGAAACTAATAAAGAGGTATAGTGGTATGGGTTCAATGGGCTGAATGGCCTCATTATAAGCTGCCGCTCACAATCCTAAAATGCATTCCTTTCCCAGCAGTATCATTATGCCAGCCTTGTCATTAAACTTCTTTCAACGGCAGAAGGCTAATGTTCAGGGTACACGATTTTTTCAAAACTTAGAAATGCAATTTCGACAGAGTTCCTTCAGTGAAAAAATCTCTGGTGTTTGTTACACGAATAATCTGACATGTCATGGGAAGAGCAGATGACTTCGAATCTACCTCTCCACATGTTCTCCTCGCCTCATATTAGGGTCTATTGTAGGCCTCATTAATAGAGATTGATAATGTGATTAGTCAATAACTCTGTATCATAAGGTTACCAGGATGATACAAGATGAACTCAATGGACCTCAGCTTCCACATTTAGAATTCCTGTGTTCCTATAAAAACAGTTTCACTTTTCTTCACTATGATGATCATATTCTACAATTCTTGGCTCAATAATGTTTGCACTTTTTGTACATCTATCCTGCCATTCATACACCAGATTCTCAAAGACCAGTACTAGAATTTTCAAATATAAACAGAAACTCAGCAGGTCTGGCAGCACTGTTTTAACAAATCAAAGAACTGTGGATGCTGGAGACCTGAAACAAACAAAAACAGAGAAATCAGAGATAGTAGGAGCTGCCGAAGCTGCAGTCTGAGATAACAAGGTGTGGAGCTGGAGGAACACAGCAGGCCAGGAAGCATCAGAGGAGTAGGAAAGCTGACATTTTGGGTCTGGATCCTTCTTCAGAAGGTTTCTGAAAAAGGGTCCTGACCCGAAACGTCAGCTTTCCTGCTCCTCTGATGCTGCCTGGCCCGCTGCATTCCTCCAGCTCCACACCTTGTTAAAAACAGAGAAATAGTTGGAGAAACTCAGCAGGTCTGGCAGCACCTGTGGAGAGAGAAAGAGAGTTCACATTTCAAATCCATTGAACATTCTTCAGAACAGGTTCAGTTTAGATTTCAGATTTCCAGCATCCACGATATCTTTCACAGGATTTTTCAAACATAGCCTGGTTACAATACATGTTTTTCACGCTTAATGCTTTTTTGTCTCCCTCTTAGTTGACTCTATCCTTTCTAACTAATGTTTTTCTCTGTCTCAATTTTGACTTTGAATCACTCTATGTCTTTTCTCCATCATTCATCCTGTTTCTTTCACTATTCATTTGTTTCATTGGTGAGGTGTTAGACCAAAGGACATGACGTCTTGAGGTCTCCATGTGAAGCTTGGTTGACCAGTTGTATTTTGTCCTGTCCGACATTCCAAATAACCCATTAACATTCAGCTAAGCACAATCTGGTGATGGACAGGTCAGATAAGGCCACAGAGCCATAAGTGGACCACAGCACAGCAAAAACCATTCAGCCCACTGGATCTGCACCAGCCAAAAACAATCAGCTGTCTATTCTAATCCTATTTTTCAGCCCAGCCATATGCCAGACTCATAGTTGTGTGTGCCTTGAGTGTTATGAGTATTCCTGCTTCCAGCATGCTTACAGGCAGTAGGTTCCAGGTTCTCACCACCCTCTGCATGAAAAAAATTCTCCTCGTGTCCTTAAACCCCCTTCTGTTTTACTTAAATCAATGCTCCCTGTTGACTGATTCCCCCCACCATGGGGGAAAAGCTTCTTCCCATCCACCCTGTCGATGCCCCTCACAATTTTCGACATCTCAAATATGTCCTCCCTCAGTCTCCTCTGCTCCAAGGAAAACAACTCCAGCCTGTCCGATCTCTTCATAACTAAACTCTCTAGTTGGTAAACCTTGGTAGATTTTCTCTGCGCCGTTTCTAGTGCAATCATATCCCTCTACAATGTGGATGTGTGCAAGATCTCACACCTTTCTTTCCAGTGGGATGCTACTAGAATGTCCCTAATATTTTTGAGAATCAGATAACCTTTCTATGAAAGGACACAGGAAAGGCAGAAGAGCCTACAGCCCCTCAAGCCTCTTTTTGCCATTCAATAAGGTCAAGGTTGATATGAGAACTAATTTAGCATTAATCTCAGTATTAAACTTAGCAATAGGTCTAACATCAATTGTCATTGAAGGATTTGCCAGTTCTCTGCCTTTCTTTCTGTAAGAGGTGTTTCCCAATTTCAGTCCTGAAAGGTATAGCTCTAATTTTTAGACAATGTCCCCTTGTTCTAAACTCCCCAGACTAGTGTAAATAATTGTTCACCATCTACCCTATCAGTCTGCTTAATAGCTTGAAAACTTCAATCCAATTACTCCTGAGCTTTCTAAATCCCAGGGAACATAAGCTGAATGAAGTAAATTGTTTTGAATTGAAAACAACATTCCTCCTGGCTTGAGGAAGCAGACAGAAAAATTGAAGTAACCGCTTAACCCTGAACCACAGATCCACCCTTAAGCTCAGGATGAAATCAGAATTGTGACAAATGTATGGGAAGTGAATAGAAACTGTACCTATAACAACAAAATAAGGTATTTTGAGAAGATTTAGAAAAATAATTTCTGAGTTAGCTGCAATGAAACCTGAGATTGAACCAATGTATTTTACAGGAGAGAAGGAGTCAGTTAGCCCTCTTTGGTTTCCTTATTCATGAAACAATATGAATGCATTAGAAGCAGTTTAGAAAAGGCTCATTCGCCTGATCCCTGGGATGGTGAGGGGGATGGTTATCTTAAGAGAAAAGTTTGGACAGGTTGGGTCCATATCCATTGGTCTTTGATCTGATCAAGACATATAAGATTGTGAGGAGACTTGACAGTGTGGATGCAGAAAGAATATCTCTTCTTGTGGGAGCAACTAAGCTTGGGACATTGGATGGTTCTCTCATATCAGACTGAGACGAGGAGAAATCTTTTCTCTCAGAGGATCGTGACTTTTTGGGATCATGGTGCAGGCGGTGTTATAGGTGGATAGACGATTGACTGATAAGGGCATCCAGGGAGGTAGGACTGTTGATTAAGGCCACAATCAGATCAGCTATGATCTTGTTGAGTGACAGAGCAGAAGAGAAGAGGGTGAATGGTCTACTCCAAGTTTGCGGGTAGGTTTATATGTCATGCCTATCAGCGCTCTCTGAAAGAGCTGCCTGACTTAGTTCAACACAGCTATTTCTCCAAAAATGCGGAAAATTGATCTTTGCCAAGGTGTAACCAGAATGACTTACTGGGTGTGCAGTTAGAACTCCTTTAGGATGTTCATCTATCGTCCCACCTAAATTGCTGAGTGTTAGTGCATTTGCAGTCTAACTTCTCATCTTACACTGAAAGTCGTGTGAACAATAAAGTACTTTTCATCAGGTCTTAAAGATGATCCCTGTCCCCACAGGAAAACATCCAATCCCACAACTCCAGTGCACGTTCCTATTTAAAGTGAGCTCCAAAGCCGGGAATGCATTACTTTCATGAAGTTAGCAGCCAGTAGCATCAGCACTGGGGGACTCAAATCACTGACCTGATCTGATCTTCACTTTTTTTTAATAAAAAAGGAAGTTTAGATTTACACCAAAGTTGGGAGCAAATTAGTAGGAATAACTTTTATTTGTAAATCATACTTCTGTTGACACCCCCTCACTTGCTTAAATTTTTTGAATAAACAAAGTGGAGAATATTATAGCAACTACATTTTGTTTCTTAAATTTACTTGGAGCTTAGTCCTCAGGCACTTACAGTTTCAAGGACATAGTTGCAAAAGTAGACGGTCCAATTGTTTTGTTAGTAGAGTCACAGGGGCTTACAGTGCAGAAACTATTCTAATCCCATTTTCCAGCACTTAGTCCATAGCCTGTTTCCCTTAGCATTGCAACTGTACATCTAAATACTTCTTAAATGTTATGAGGGTTTCTGTCTCTACCACCCTTACAGGCAGTGAGCTCCAGATTCCCACTACCCTCTCCTCTCAATGTCCTGCCCCTTACCTTAAATCCATGCCCCCATCATTGGTCCCCTCCATCAAGGGATAAAGACTCTTCCTGTCTATACTATCTATGCCCCTCATAATTGTATACATCTCAATCTTTCTGCCCTCCCCTCAACCTCCTCTGCTCTAACCCCAGTCTGTCCAACCTGTCTTCATTCCTGGAACTCTCCAGCCCAGGCAACATCCTGGTAAATCTCCTCTGCACCCTCTCCAGTGCTATCACATCTCTCCTATAATTGAGAGGGTTAGTTAGCTGGAAGGCTGCTTTGTAAAGCTGAGTGACGCCAACAGGGTGCGTTCAATTCCCATCAAGGGCTGAGGTTCCCATCAAGGGCTCTCCTTCTCAACCTCTCTCCTCACCTGAGGTGCACTGACCCTCAGGTTAAACCACCACCAGTGGTCTCTCTCTATTGAGAGCAGCCCTACGTTCTAGTAAGACAGTGGCACCTTTACCTTTATTTTCTAACGTAGATTCCAGAACTGCGCTGAGGAAAACTTTTTTTAAAGTACCAAAAGTGAGTTTTACGATGTGACACAATATATTCACAAATTGCCTTCCTTGGGGGTGAAAGGCGACACAGCAGGGATCTTTGACAACATACATCACAACTCTTAATCTAAACTAGACACGAGATGGAAAAGCTCCAGAGGAAGATGTACTTACATGTGTGGACAAGACGAGGATACTGAAGAGGGTGCCAGTCCACATTTGCAGAATGCAGGGCGCTGGCAAACTGAGCACCATTGTAGCTGATCAATGGACAATCAGCCTCCTATTTTCTGGTTCCCGCAGCAATAGGCACTGACTGACGGTCTTTAAAGGAGCCGGCGCTGGGACTGACACATTCAGGCTGCAGTTTGAGTTGCAGCTTTGCGAGAACCGACTGCAGTATGAGTTTGCGGAAGTTATCCGGCGAGCAACGTGACTCTGACAAACTACACCCCGGCAATATGTTGCAGCGAGATAAAACCCGATACTAAGCCAAAATACACGCAAGTAACACAGGTTCCCTTTTTAATGTTTCAGGGGAAGTTTTTTTTTCTTTAGTCTAGCCCATAAAATAGATTTGAAAATGAAATAGGTATTGTCTTTGGGGTTCTCTGGGGCTAATTTTCTAAAACAAACACAGAAATTGCTGGAGATACTCAGCAGGTCCCGCAGCATCTGACAGAGACAGAGAGTTAAAGCCAACTAAACTGAGCCCAGTTCTGAAGAACGGTCATATCAGACTCGAAACATTAACTCTGTTTCTCTCTCCACAGACCTGCTGAGTTTCTCCAGCACTTTCTCTTTTTATTTATGGTTGCGACTTCAGGTTGGCAGTATTCCTGGAGATTTCTGTTGCATTGCATTCTAATTCCAATTTCCCTACCCCCATCAAGCAGTCTTTTAAAGAATATTTTTATACCTGATAAATCGTTTCAGCGAATATGAGAAAGAAAATTATAATATACTTAGATAACAAGGTGTGGAGCTGGATGAACACAGCAGGCCAAGCAGCATCAGAGGAGCAGGAAAGCTTGACGTTTCGGGCCTAGACCCTTCATCATAATGTACTTAGTCGGTCTTTTGTTGTTTCTCCCAGTGCTCAGGAAATTTAGGGCATTAAGGGGTGGGGTATTTGATATTAGCCCAGCTAGCAATACCCCAACCCCTCTATGGTTAATTTAAAAACTCACCTTTCATTCCTGTGCATTGACAAACTAACTTCCTATCCTCCCACTCTCTCCCTCTCCCATTATATCTTTGTGTCCCTTTCTTTCTCCCTTTCATTTTACATTCCTGCCACGATTCTGGATCTCTGTTCACTGTCTTTAGATGCCTGTTAACCAAGAGCCTACTGATGTTGCTAGTCAAGTGTTAACTGTGTGTTACTACATGTTACTAAGAGGTAATCCTTGCTGGTTTTTGCATGACAGCTCAGTTTTCGACCTGAGTTTCATGTTGTGCATTGCCCTCCAAACGCAGAAGATCATTAAAAAAACAGCATTAATCCTCTAAATCAACCACAAATCTGAATGAGGAGATATTTATATGCCTGAAGTAACAAATTAATCTGATCATTTTGTACCCACAACACTGAAACAGAGCAACTGGTCCGTACCATTGTTTATACTCCACATAGTCCTCCTCCAATCTCTGTATCATCTCACCCAATCCACATATCCTTTTTTACCCTTCGTGATTGCCTAACTTCCCCTTAATACGTCAACTTTTCAAACTCTCTGTGGCTGCAATTTCCACATTCTCACCACTCACTAGGCAAAGAAGCATTATCCGAATTCCTTCTGGAATCGATTAGTTTTTTCTATATTCATTTGTGGGATGTGGGTGTCGCTGGCTGGCCAGCAGCTCTTGCCCACCCCTAGTTGCCCTTGAGAAGGTGGTGGCGAGCTGCCTTCTTGAACCCCTACAGTCCTCCAGCTGTGGGTTGACCCACAATGCTATTAGGGAGGGAATTCTAGGATTTTGACTCAGCGAGAATGAAGGAACGGCGATATATTTCCAAGTCAGAATGGTGAGTGACTTGGAGGGGAATTTGGAGGTGGTGGTGTTCCCATATATCTGCTGCCCTTGTCCTTCTAAATGGAAGTAGTTGTGGATTTGGAAGGGGCTGTCTGAGGATCTTTGGTGAATCTCTGCAGTGCATCTTGTAGATGGTACACACTGCTGCTACTGAGCGTCGGTGGTGAAGGGAGTGAGTGCTTGTGGATGTGGTGCCAATCAAGTGGGCTGCTTTGTCCTGGATGGTGTCAAGCTTCTTGAGTGTTGTTGGGGCTACACTCATCCAGGCAAGTGGGGAGTATTCCATCACATTCCTGACTTGTGCCTTGTAGATGGTGGACAGGCTTTGAGAAGTCAGGAGGTGAGTTACTCGCTGCAGTATTCCCAGCTTCTGGCCTGCTCTTGTAGCCACTCTGTTAACGTGGTGAGTCCAGTTGAGATTCTGGTCAATGGTAACCCACAGGATGTTAACCGTGGGGAATTCAGTGATGGTAACACCTTTGAATGTCAAGGAGCGGTGGTTAGATTGTCTCTTATTGGTGATGGTCATTGTTTGGCATTAGTGGGGCATGAATGTCACTTGCCACTTGTCAGCCCAAGCCTGGATATTGTTCAGATCTTGTTGCATGTGAACATGGATTGCTTCACTATCTGAGGAGCCATGAGTGGTGCTGAACATTGTGCAATCATCAGCAAACATCCCCACTTCTGATATTATTATGGAGGGAAGGTCATTGATGAAGCAGCTGAAGATGGTTGGGCCTAGGACACTACCCTGAGGAACAACTGCAGAGATGACCTGAAGCTGAGATGATTGACCTCCCACAACCACGACTATCTTCCTATGTGTCAGGCATGACTCCAACCACCAGAGCATTTGCCCATTGATACCCATTGATTCCAGTTTTGCTAGGGTTCCTTGATGCCACACTTGGTCGAATGCAGCCTTAATATCAAGGGCTGTCACTCTCACCTCACCTCTGGAATTCAGCTCTTTTGTCTGTGTTTGAACCAAGGCTGTTCTGAGATCAGGAGCTGAGTGGCCCTGGCAGAACCCAAACTGGACATCACTGAGCAGGTTATTTCTGAGAAGGTGCTGCTTGATAGCACTGTTACTGACACCTTCCATCACTTTATTGATGATTGAGAGTAGGCTGATGGCGTGGTAACTGGCCGGGTTGGATTTGTCTTGCATTTTATGTACAGGACATACTTGGGCAATTTTCCACATTGTTGGGTAGATATCAGTGTTGTAACTGTACTGGACCAGCTTGGCTAGGGGAGCGGAAAGTTCTGGAGCACAAGTCTTCAGTACTATTACCAGAATGTTGTCAGGGCCTGTAGCCTTTTCAGTATCCAGTGTCTCCAACTGTTTCTCGATATCACGTGGAGTGAATCAAATTGGCTGAAGACTGGTATCTGTAATGCTGGGGACCACTGGAGGAGGCTGAGATGGATCATCCACTCGGCACTTCTGGCTGAAGATCCCTGTGAATGCTTGAGCCTTGTCTTTCGCACAGATGTGCTGGGTTCTTCCATCATTGAGGATGGGGATATTTGTGGAGCCACCTCCTCCAGTGAGTTGTTTAATTGTCCACCACCATTCACGACTGGATATGGCAGGACTGCAAAGTTTAGATCTGATCCGTTGGTTGTGGGATTGCTTAGCGCTGTCTATCACTTGCTGCTTTCACTGTTTGACGTGCAAGTAGTCCTGTTTGGTGGCTTCACCAGGTTGATACCTCATCTTGAGGTACACCTGGTGCTGCTCCTGGCATGCCCTCCTGCACTCTCCATTGTACTAGGGTTGACCCCCTGGCTTGATGGTAATGGTTGAGTGGGGGATATGCCGGGCCATGAAGTTACAGATTGTGCTGGAGTACAATTCTGCTGCTGTTGATGGCCCACAGTGCCTCATGGATGCCCAGTCTTGAGTTGCTAGATCTATGCAAAGTCTGTCCCAATTAGCATGGTGATAGTGCCGCACAACACGATAGAGGTTGTTCTCAATGTGAAGGCCAGACTTCGTCTCCACAAGGAATGTGCAATGGTCATTCTTACCGATACTGTCATGGACAGATGCATCTGCAGCTGGCAGCTTAGTAAGGACGAGGTCAAGTATGTTTTTCCCTCTTGATGGTTCCCTCACCACCTGCTGCAGACCCAGTCTAGCAGCCATGTCCTGTAGGACCCGACCAGCTCGATCGGTAGTACTGCTGCCGAGCCACTCTTGGTGGTGGACATTGAAATCCCCCACCCAGAGTACATTTTGTGCCCTTGCCATCCTCAGTGCTTCGTCTAAGTGTTGTTCAACGTTGAGGAATACTGATTCATCAGCTGAGGGAGGACTGTGTGTGGTAATCAGCAGGCGGTTTCCTTGCCCATGTTTAACTTGAAGCCATGAGACTTCATGGGGTCCGGAGTCAATGTTGAGGACTCCCAGAGCAACACCCTCCCGACTGTATACCACTGTGCTGTCCCCTCTGTCGATGGGACAGGACATATCCAGGGATGGTGATGGCGGTGTCTGGGACATTGTCTATAAGGTATGATTCTGTAAGTAAGACTATGTCAGGCTGTTGCTTGACTAGCCTGTGAGACAGCTCTCCCAGTTTTGACACTAACCCCCAGATGATAGTGAGGAGGACTTTGCAGGGTTGACAGGGCTGTTTCTGCCGTTGTCTTTTCCGGTGCTTAGGTAGATGCCAAGTGATCCGTCCAGTTCCATTTCTTTGAGTCTTTGTAGTGATTAGTGACTGTCTCTAAATTTGTCCTCCATCCCCCAAAGTCAAGACATCACCTCCACATCTACACATCAAACCCTTACAGCAAAGCGCTCAGGTCACACTCTCAGCCTTTACTTTTCAGGAGTAAGGAGCCCCAGTGTGTTTAATCTTTCTGGTTCGTTATAACTTTCATTTCCAGTAACGCCTTAAGAAAGTTTTGATGGATGCCCCCTTGTGTTCCACCATTGTATAGGGTCGTGCATATGTTACTGGTACATATTCGAGATACATCTTAAGACATAACAATTAGTTGATTTGGTAAGTATGATACTTAAGCACATTTACACAGTGCCAGATTGAGGTATAAATGAAATAAACTACAGTTTCTAATTAATACAGCACATTATAGGGAACCTTAAAATATGATCAAAAGACTAAGATTTCCCATTTTATGCAACTAAAAAATAAAGGAGGCAAGGAAACTGCAACATTAAAATGGACATTTTGTTCTGATATGCCAAAGACATTCTTATATGGCTCTGCAATTATTATGTAAAATATCATGTGCTATCCTAGTTTGACATCACTACACAAAAGCAGGTGAAATATATAAAAATTGAACTCAGTCCATTAGAAAACTGATAGAAAAGGATCATTCCTCATAGTCCAACTAATTTACATATTTGTCAAAGCTGATTTTCTGTCCTAATGCTCTTGCCCAATGTATAAAGGTGGGAACTTTTTCCCAGTTTGTTTTGAAAAGTATATTTATTTACAACAGCCTCAACTGCATTCATATATCAGGCTGTTTTTTTGTTAGGTGATTGACGATTGGCAAAGAGGAATGGGAAAGGCCATTTAGCCCCACTGAGATTATTCCACAATTTAATGAGACCCTGGCTGATTGTGAGATAACTCCACATACCATCTCCCTCCCACCTTCCTCTTAATACTCCTAACAATTTTGACTTAAAATTGGCAAGTGACTTAACATCAGCTACCATTTAGAGAAGAAATTTACAAATTCCTATTATCTTTCCAGAAAGAAATGTTTCCTAATTTCACTCCTGAAGAGACTGGCTCTAGCATTTTGATTACCTCCCCTTGTTTGTGACTCCCCTCAAACAGCAGAAATCGCTTCTTGCTTATCAGACCTTGAAAACTTTGATCGAATCATCTCTTAGTGTTTTAAATTACGAGAATAGAACCCTAGTTTGTGTTATCTCTTCTCATGCAGTCCAGGTCTCTTCCAGGTAAATCTACACTGTGTAGGAAGATGTGAGATTTTTTAACCTAATAGTGTGGACGATTTATAACTAAGCTATTTGTGGGACTAAATAAAAAGAGTTAATTTATTCACATGCTCAGTCTGAAATCTAACAAAATGGCACTCACTCTCACAATCAGAAAGACAAACATGCTCAGGGAAAGTGCAGTTGAAGAGAATAACAGGTTATAAGCAAAATAAAATTCAATTGTCATGATCATTTTGATCTGCAAAACGTGCTTTGCATGCCTACACAAAGATATCTGAAAGAGATGGTTTTCTGCTGAGAGAGAGTAAAACAGGGAATTCCCTGATTATTTCTTCCTGTTACATCTCTCTTTTTCTATTCAAAGTTTCCCTGGCATTGTATATGTGTGATATTCCATGGTTCCCAGAAAGAACTTTGTTAGACAGCACCAAATCTGGACTTAATAAAACCCGAAATAGCTGCGCATGCTGGATATCAGAAACAAAAATGGAAATTGCTGGAAAAGCTCAGCAGGCCTGGTAGCATCTGTAGGGACAAATCAGAGTTAAAATTTCGGGTCCAGTAACCCTTCCTCAAAACTGGCAGTGTTCTGAGGACGGGTTACTGGATCCGAAACATTAACTTTGATTTCACTCCACAGATACTGCCAGGCTTGCTGACATTTTCCAGCAATTTCTGTTGTTGTTTCCAAATTTAGACTTGCAGCTTTTCTTTTAATCTGCAGTGTTCCTTGATTTTAAAAAAAAACACACACAAACACACTTATAGAAACATGGATTAGGAATAAGGAGGGAGCTCCAAAAAAGATTAAAGTTACAATTACAAGTTAAAAATATCTGTTATTCTTTGGGGGTTCTGGTCCATCAGCATGACAGATGATAAACCCAAAAAGGAACAGGCTGTGGAGCTGTATGAACACAGCAGGCCGAGCAGCATCATAGGAGCAGGAAAGCTTGACGTTTCGGGCCTAGACCCTTCTTCAGAAATGGGGGAGGGGAAGAGGGCTCTGAAATAAATAGGGAGAGAAGGGGAGGCGGATAGAGGAGAGGATAGGTGGAGAGGAGACAGACAAGTCAAAGAGGCGGGGATGGAGCCAGTAAAGGTGAGTGTAGGTGGGGAGGTAAGGAGGAGATAGGTCAGTCCAGGGAGGACGGACAGAGGGTCAAGGGGGCGGGATGAGGTTAGTAGGTAGGAGATGGGGGTGCGACTTGAGGTAGCAGGAGGGGATAGGTGAGAGGAAGAACAGGTTAGGGAGGCGGTGACGAGCTGGGCTGGTTTTGGGATGCAGTAGGGGGAGGGGAGATTTTGAAGCTTGTGAAATCCACATTGATACCACTGGGCTGCAGGGTTCCCAGGCTGAATATGAGTTGCCGCTCCTGCAGTCTTCGGGTGGCATCATTGTGGCACTGCAGGAGGCCCAGGATGGACATGTCATCTGAGGAATGGGAGGGGGAGTTGAAATGGTTCGCGACTGGGAGGTGCAATTGTTTGTTGCGAACCGAGCGCAGGTGTTCTTCAAAGCGGTCCCCAAGCCTCCGCTTGGTTTCCCCGATGTAGAGGAGGCCACAACGGGTACAGCGGATGCAGTATACCACTTTGGCAGATGTGCAGGTGAACATCTGCTTGATGTGGAAAGTCTTCTTGGGGCTTGGGATGGGGGTGAGGGAGGAGGTGTGGGGGCAGGGTAGCAATTCCTGCGGTTGCAGGGAAAAGTGCGGGGTGTGGTGGGGCTGGAGGGGAGTGTGGAGCGGACAAGGGAGTCACGGAGAGAGTGGTCCCTCCGGAAAGCAGACAAGGGTGGGGAGGGAAAAATGTCTTTGGTGGTGGGGTCGGATTACAGATGGTGGAAGTGTCAGAGGATGATCCTATCCTCTCCTCTATCCATCTCCTATCCGCCTCCCCCTCTCTCCCTATTTATTTCAGAACCCTCTTCCCCTCCCCCATTTCTGATGAAGGGTCTAAGCCCGAAACGTCAAGCTTTCCTGCTCCTATGATGCTGCTCAGCCTGCTGTGTTCATCCAGCTCCACATTTTGTTATCTCGGATTCTCCAGCATCTGCAGTTCCTATTATCTCTAAGGAACAGGCTTGGAGACTTTGCAATTTTTGCCTTTTAAGGCATTGATATTACTACCATTCCAGTTGCTACTGCACCTGACTTTCTAAAGTTAGCACTTAAAGATAACAAAAAGCCAAACATGGCAGCTTTATCATGCACCATTCACAATTTGCAGTTCTATGTCTAACTGGTGTTGGTGTTAGATGACAGGCTCGCTCTAGTTTAAGACATTCTTCCTGAGAGCCTTTGTTGGAAGAAAGATTCATTGAATTCAGGATATGTGTAATTCAAGCTTTTCCATTTGGGATGTGCCCTTTTGTCTCCATTAGACAGTAAGGCAGTTTTTAAATATACATGGTTAGGGCATCTGACCTTTTGGATCTATCTTTGCAGCACGTGGATAATGGACTCATCTCAGTAAATGGCCAACCCTTTACCCCGAAAGTATGACCTTCCATTCTAGATTTTGCCGACTGGGGAAGCAGCTGCTCAGCAGCAAGCATCATGCCCATGTGGGTCTTATGCTCATGTTCATCCCACTGGTGGGTTTTTAAAAATCATTTGGGCCATCGGTTTCCTGTATCCTATATTTATTTAGAAGCCCAAATGGACAATAGCTAGAGAAGCAAAAAATTCGACCTTTCTATGTCAATAATATTCTTCATGAGTCAACTCATGATGGAATGTAAAGAAATAACAAATGTAACTAAATGTAATGAAAAATGTACCAGGCTCCGGCTATTGAAAAACACCAAGCTTTTCACATGTAAGCATTGCTTCTTCTGGTAGATTACAATTTTGATCACAATGGCTAACATAAACTGAGACACTCAAAAGAATGTGACGTTGTGGGTGAGGAAGGGTGTACCAGATCAGGATAAGAAATAGGAACTGAAGTAGACCATCTGATCCCTTGACCCACTCCACCATTCATTACGATCATACTTGATCCCATTGTGATCTTAAATCCACTTCTCTTCCAGTTGTCTTAAAAATATGACAAATTTAGATTTGAATACATTCAATAGCCCTACCTTCACTAATCTCTTGGACAGGTAATTCCAAAAATGTATTGATCCTCTGAAAGAAGAAATCCTCCTTATCTCCATCTTGCATTAAAAAGACCCCTTGTCCTGAGACAGTGACTCATTTTCTGCTTCATGACGATTATCTGTATTTCAGCAATAATTTTTTTTATCCTGAATATGTTAAAAGTGCTTTACCAAAAAGAGCTTCAATTTTTTTTTCCCTGTGATGTAGATTAAGGCATAGATATTAGCCAACTAATAGCCTGGCTCTTCCCTGCACTAGTGCCATGGCATCTTTTACGCCCACCCAAAGGCAGATGAGGTCTTGGCTTCGCATCTCATCTCCTACATTTCGATAAGATCATCTCTGATTTTCTTATGTTCCAATGTTTAAGGGGTCAACCAGCACATAAGACAATCCTTCTGCCCCAGGAATTAGCATAGGAGGCTTTTTCTGAACTTTTTCTGATGCAAGGATATCTCTCCTCAAGTAAGGAGACCAAAACTGCATACAATTCTCGATGAGTGGTCTTACCAATGTCCACTACTGTATCAAGACTTCTCCATTTCATTACTTACTTTAGGAAAGGCCATGGTGTAGTGCTAATCTTCTGGGGCATGGGTTTAAATCCCACTGCGGCAGTTGGTGAAATTTGAAAAAAAAACACCTTGAAGAGCTGACCTAATTGTGACTATGTAACCATTGTCAATTGTTATATACAACCATCTGGTTCACTAATTCTGACCAGGGAAGGAAATCTACTGTCCTTACCTGGTCTGGCCTACACATGACTCCAGGTGCAAAGCAATGTGGCTGACTCCTAGCTTCTCTCTGGGTGATTAGTGATGGGCAATAAATGCTGGCTCAGCCAGTGATGCCCACGTTCTGTAAACAAATAAATCAAAACTCCATTCCAACTTGCAACAAAGACCAACACTCCATTTGCCTTCCTGAATACATGTTGTACTTGCATTGATTTTGATGAACTTTTTGATTCATTAATAACAACCAGATCCCTCTGCACTGCAGTATTCTGTAGCCCCTCTCTCCATTTCCACGTTCTGATTTTTTCCATCAAAGTGAGCAGCCTGACATTTTGCCGACTTATACTCCATCTGCCAATCTTTTTCTCTCTCACTTGCTCTATTTCCCTTTATAGTTTTGATAAGCATCATAACGCTCACTAATTGAGCTATATTGTCAATAAGTGGGTTGATCAAGGCTCACGTCAAAATAACATCACAGACCACAGGATGTCCTGCTTCAGCAGAAATTACACTTTTGTCCCTAGAAATTTGCGTCTTTCGTTTTCACAGAAGTGCATGCAGAGACAATCAGAGAATGAAAGAAGACGGTCTAGGTTTCACATCCTTATTGATAGTAATTTGTGTAGGTACTGGCAGCAGGCAAAATGCCAGTACGTGGAAACATCAATTTCATTTGGAATGCTTTTGTTTTTCTGTGTCACACACATTTAAACCAAGCAAAAATTCCAGCATTAAGTTCTTCAGTAAATCACTACCATAACCATAGATGGTAGGCCAGAGGAATCTGCATGTTAATAACATGACTCCCCAAAGCCTGTCCACCATCTACCAGACACAAGTCAGGAGTGTGATGGAATACTCCCCACTTGCCTGGATGGGTGTAGCTCCAACAACACTCCAGAAACTTGACACTATCCAGGACAAAGTAACCCACTTGACTAGATCCACATCCACAGCATCTACTCCCTCACCACCGACACTCGCTAACGGTAGTGTGTACCATCCATAAGACACACTGCAGAAATTCACCAAGAGCCTTAGACAGCACTTTCCAAACCTACGGCCAGCTCCTTCTAGAAGGACAAGGGAAGCAGATACATGCGAACACGACTATCTGCAATCTCCTCTGCTAACCACTCACCATCCTGATTTGGAAATATATTGCCGTTCCTCCAGTGTCACTGGGTCAAAATCCTGGAGTTCCCTCCCTAAAGGGCATGGTTGGTCAACCTACAGGCCATGGACTGCAGCGGTTGAAACAGGCAAGTCACCATCATCTTCTCAAGGGAAACTAGGCATGAGTTAGCAATGCTGGCCTAGCCAGTCTCACACCCTCATCTCATGAGTGAATAAAAGGAGTCTACTTTAGAATTACAGCAAGAGACCAGTACAATCCCCATGGAATTTTTGAATTAATACAGCATTCACCAGATGAAGGGAACTTCATTCTGATCAAACATATGGGATGTTCTCCAGCCTAAGATTATCATCTTATTTCTAAAAATCAGTAAGTTGGATGAGCCACATTGAATCCACTGCACAAAACAGACAAAACTTGTCTGCATGTACACTGCCTGGGATTCCCCTCCCACTTAAAGCATCTCAAACCATCAGCATGTCCTTCTGTCTCTTTTGCCCTCGTGTACTTAAAGGCACTCAAGCTGTTTGCTTTAATTACTTATTACTGTAATAAATTTCTCATTCTTACCATTCTCTGGGTAAAGGCATTTCTCCTGAGCTCCCTATTGGATTTATTCATGACTACCTTGTATTTAAGACCTCTAATGTTTGGAATGGGAGTTCTAAAAGGAAATTATGGCTCTTGTGGGGTTGTGGATAGTGTCTCTACCTCTGGCCAGGTTCATGTCCCACCTGCTCTGGAGGTTTATCATAACATGTCCAACCAAGTTGATTAAAAATATTTTTAAAAGTTTTTTTTCACAGATAAGGTGTTCTTAAGAACTTTTTTTTAGGCTTAATGTCACTGAGGGCATTCAAGAGACACAGAGTGTGATGGTTAGTAGATTTGGAGAATTGATTACACAGCAGGATCAGTCAGATAGGTGGGTGACAGTCAGGAAAAGTAAGAAGGTAGTTTAGAATTCTCCTGTGGCTATTCCTCTCTCAAACAGATATTCCATTTTAGGTACTATTGAAGAGAATAATCTCTCAGAGAAAAATAAAAGTCGGACTCAGATCTGGGGCACTAGGAATGAATCTTATGTTAAATGGGGTTTGTCAAGATTTAAAAGAATAACTGTTATAGGGGACTGTCCTGTCAGGGTACAGACAGGAGATTCTGTGGCTGTGAGCGTGAATCTAGGGTAGTATGTTGCCTTCCTGGTGCCAGGATTAAGGATGTCTTAAAATGTTTGAAGTGTATTGTCAAAATGGAGAGTGACAAACTGGAAGTTGTCTCACACATTGATAGGAACAACATGGTTAGGGAAAGGGCTACGGCTTTGCAAAGTGAGTATAAAAGGTCAGGTAGAAGATTAAAAAGCAGGACCTCAAAAGTAGTAATCTCTAGTTTACTCGTGATGTCACGTTCTAATGAGAGTAGAAATAAAAAGATAGTGCAGATAAACCAATGGCTGAATCAGATTTTTGGATCTTCTGGGGCAGACAAGACCTGTTCAAAAGGGATGGGTTTCACCTGGACTGGAAAGGGACCAATATCCTGGCAGGGAAATTTGCTAGTTCTATTTCAGGAGCCTTTAAACTAGTTGGGAGGATTCCTAAGTAGCAGTAACACTTGAAAGACAGATGAGAATGGTTCTGAAATAAGTTAATTAGAAAAGGCAGACAAAAGCAAGTCAGAGAATGAAGCAGCTCTGAAGAATTAAACTGCATTTATTTCAATGCAAGATGTCACAGAGCCATAGATTCATATAGTATGGAAACAGACTCTTTGATCCAACCAACCTATGCTGAACGGAATCCCAAATTAAACTAGTCCCACCTTGCTTGCCCATTTAAAACAGATGAACTCAGGGCATGTATGGGAACATGGGACTCTGATGTCACTGCTATTACAGGAACTTGGCTGACGGAGGGACAGGACTGGTAGTTCAATGTTCCAGGTTTTAGATGCTATAGGAAGGATATAAAGAGAGGCAAGGGGGGGAGGGGTGTGGCGTTTTTTAAAGGAAAACATTAGTACTGCGATTAGCAAGGATATTTCTGAGGGATTGTCCCGTGAAGCTATTTGGGTAGAAATTAGAAATAAGAAAGGGATGATCTCCTTGAAGGGATTGTACTATAGGCCTCCCAATAGTCCAAGGGAAATTGAGAAACAAATATGTAGAGAGATCTCAGATATCTGTAAGAATAATTGGGATGAATTAGAAGGGGATTTTAAATTTGAAAAATTGACTGGGACTGCCAGAGTGTTAAAGGCTTGGATGGTAAGGAATTTGTTAAATTTGTTCAAGAAAATTTCCTTTATCAATATGTAAATGTTCCTATGAGAGAAGATGCAAATTGATCTTCTCTTGGGAAATGAGGCAGGGCAAGTGACTGAAGTGTTAGTAGTGGAATAGATTGGAACTAATGATGTTAATTCTTTTAGTTTTAAAACAGTTTATGGAAAAGTTTTCCATAAAAGTTAAAGTTCTTAATTGGAGTAACGCAAACATTAATGGTATGAGACAAGAACTTTCAAAAGTTGATTGGAGTAGACTGTTTGCAGGTAAAAGGGATAATTGACAAGTGGGAGACTTTCAAAAGTGTGATAATGAGAGTTCAGAGACATTATGTTCTTGTTAGAGTGAAGGATAAGATGGGAAGAGTAGGTAATAATGGATGAGTAAAGATGTTGAGGTTCTAGTCAAGAATAAGAAAGAATGATGTATTAGATATAGACAGCTGGGATCAAATGAATCTTTTGAAGAGTACAAAATAGAGTATAGGGGCATTCTTAAGAGGGAGATCAGGAGGGCAAAGGGGGATTTGAGATAGTTTTGGAAGATAAGGTTAAAGATAATCTAAAGAGATTTTCCAAGTATATTGGAGCAAAAGAGCATTTAGAGAGAGAATAGTGCCCCTTAAAGATCATCTATGTGTTGAACCTGAGGAGATGGGAGAGATATTAAATGAATATATTGCGTCAGTTTTTACTGTGGAGAAAGAAATAGAGTCTAGACAACTCAGGGAAATAAATATTGATGTTTTGAAAATACTTCACATTACAGAAGAGAAAGTGCTGGAGGGCTTTGAAAACATAAAGGTGCATAAATCTATGGGATAACAAGGTGCAGAGCTGGATGAACACAGTAGACGAAGCAGCATCATAGGAGCAAGAAACGGTCCCCATCCACTGATACCCTCATCCGCTTAGCTGAACTCGCCCTCATCCTCAACAACTTCTCTTTCAATTCCTCCCACTTCCTACAGACAAAGGGGGTGGCCATGGGTACCCGCATGGACCCAAGCTATGCCTGCCTCTTTGTAGGTTACGTGGAACAATCCCTCTTCCGTACCTACACTGGCCAGAAACCCCACCTCTTCCTCCATTACACTAATGACTGTATCGGCTCTGCCTCATGCTCCCACGAGGAGCTCGAACAGTTCATCCACTTTACCAACACCTTCCACCCCAACCTTAAGTTCACCTGGACCATCTCCAACACTTCTCTCTCCTTCCTGGACCTCTCTGTCTCCATCTCCAGCAACCACCTAGAAACTGATATCCATTTCAAGCCTACAGACTCCCACAGCTACCTAGAATACACCTCCTCCCACCCACCTTCCTGCAAAAATGCCATCCCCTATCCCCAATTCCTTCGCCTCTGCAGCATCTGCTCCCAGGATGAGGCATTCCACTCCCGTACATTTCAGATGTCCTCGTTGTTCAAGGACCGCAACGTTCCCGCCTCAGTGGTCGAGAACGCCCTCGACCGTGTCTCTCGCATTTCCCGCAGCTCATTCCTCACACCCCGTTCCCGCAACAAAAACCAAAACAGAATCCGCCTCGTCCTCACGTACCACCCCACCAACCTCCGGATCCAACGCGTCATCCTCCGATACTTCCGACATCTGCAATCCGACCCCACCACCAAAGACATTTTTCCCTCCCCACCCTTGTCTGCCTTCCAGAGGGACCACTCTCTCCGTGACTCCCTTGTCCGCTCCACACTCCCCTCCAGCCCCACCACACCCTGCACTTTTCCCTGCAACCGCAGGAAGTGCTACACCTGCCCCTACACCTCTCCCCTCACCCCTGTCTCAGGCCCCAAGAAGACTTTCCACATCGAGCAGATGTTCACCTACACATCTGCCAATGTAGCATACTGCATCCGCTGTTCCCGTTGTGGCCTCCTCTACATCGGGGAAACCAAGCGGAGGCGTGGGGACCGCTTTAGGGAACACCTATGCTCGGTTTGCACGAAACAACTGCACCACCCAGTCCCAAACCATTCCAACTCTCCCTCCCATTCGGCAGACGACATGTCCATCCTGGGCCTCCTGCAGTGCCACAACGATGCTACCTGAAGGTTGCAGGAACAGCAACTCATATTCCGCTTGGGAACCCTGCAGCTCAATGGTGTGAATGTGGACTTCACAAGCTTCAAAATCTCCCCTCCCCCTTTCGCATCCCTAACCTGTCTTTCCTCCCACGTATCCCCTCCTCCTATCTCAAACCCCATCCCCATCTCCTACTTACTAACCTTATCCCGCCCCCTTGACCTGTCCGTCCTCCCTGGATTGACCTATCTCCTCCTTACCTCCCCACCTACACTCACCTTTACTGGCTCCATCCCCACCTCTTTGACCGGTCTGTCTCCTCTCCACCTATCCTGTCCTCTATCCATCTTCTATCCGCCTCCCCCTCTATTCCTATTTATTTCAGAACCCTCTTCCCCTCCCCCATTTCTGAAGAAGGGTCTAGGCCTGAAACGTCAAGCTTTCCTGCTCCTATGACGCTGCTTGGCCTGCTGTGTTCATCCAGCTCTACACCTTGTTATCTCGGATTCTCCAGCATCTGCAGTTCCTACTATCTCTGAAATAAATCTATGGGACCTGATCAAATGTGTACCAGGATGTAGTGGGAAGTTATGGAAGAAATTGCTGGGCCCTTAGCAAAAATATTTGTATCATCTATAACTACAGATGGGGTGCCAGAGGACTGGAGGGTGGCTAATTCTGCGCTTTAAGAGAGGCTGTAAGGAGAAGCCTGGAGGCGATAGCCTTGTGGGCCTGGCATCAGTGGTGGGTAAGTTGTTGGAGATGATTCTGAAAGACGGGGTTTACATGTATTTGGAGAGGCAAGGAATGATTAGGGATAGTCAGCATGGTTTTGTGCGAGGGAAATCATGCCTCACAAACTTAATTCAGTTTTTTGAGGAAGTAGCCAAAAAGATTGATGAGGGCAGGGTGTAGACGTTGTTTACATATACTTTAGTAAAGCCTTTGACAAGGCACCACATGTTAGACTAATTAGTAAAGTTAGATCACATGGGATTCAGGGTGAGCTTGTCAGATACAAAATTGGCTTGGGGGTATGAGACAGAGGGTTGTGGTGGAGGGTTGTTTTTCAGACTGGAGGCCTGTGATCGGCACTGTTCCACAGGGATTGGTGCTGGGTCCACTTTTGTTTGTCATTTATATAAATGACTTGGACGAGAATATAAGAGGCACGGTTAGTAAGTTTGCGGATGACACCAAAATTGGGGTTTTAGTGGACAGTGAAGAAGATTGTCTAAGATTTCAAAGAGATCTTGATCAATTGGGTAAATGGGCTGAGGAGTGGCAGGTGGAGTTTAAGGTTTTAGCAAAGATTTGTAGCTTGGGTTTTGGGTGAGGTTGTTGATTTGCTCACTGAGCTGGCTTGTTTTTGTTCAGATGCTTCATCACCGTGCTAGGCAACATCGTCAATTCTATACGTTTGTTGATTTGGAATTGAATTTGAAATTTAGAATTAGACCCCATATACAAACCCATACAGATCAAAACCGGAAATGACAGTACTCACCATAACAGACCAGGCAGGATAAATTCCAAGTGGAGTAGAACAACATCACTTCATCGGAGGCTCCACTGATGATGTTATCTAGCATGGTGACGAAATATCTGAACAAACACAAGCCTGCTCGGTGAGCAAGTCAACAAACTCAGATGGAGTGTAATTTGGATAATTGCAAGTATTGCATTTTGGTAAAACAAATGAGGACAGGACTTATACTATTAATGGTAGGGCCCTGGATAGTATTATAGAACAGAGAGACCTAGGGGCTAAGGTACATAATTCTTTGAAATTTGCATCACAGGTAGACAAGATAATTAAGAAGGTGTTTAGCACACTTGCCTTCATTGCTCAACCTTTTGAGTACTGAAGTTGGGACGTCATGTTGAGATTGTACAGAATGTTGGTAAGGCCTCTTCTGGAGAACTGTGTGCAGTTCTGGTCACCCTGTTATAGGAGGGATATTGTTAAGTTGGAGAGGGATCAGAAAAGATTTGCCAGGATGTTGCTGGGACTGGAGAGTTTGAGTAATGAGGATAGGTTGGATAGGCTGGGACTTTTTTACTGGAGTGTAGGAGGTTGAGGGATGACCCTATAAAGGTTTATGAAATCATGAGGGTCATAGATAAAGTGAATAGCCAAGGTCTCTTCCCTAGAGTAGGGGAGTTCAAAACTAGAGGGCACTTTTTAAGTTGAGAAAATAAAGTTTTAAAAAGGACATGAGGAGCAAATGTTTTACACAGAGAGTGGTTTATGTGTAGAATGAATTGCCAGAGGAAGTGATGGAAGCAGGTACAGTTACAACATTTCAAAGGCATTTGGATAAGTACATGAATAGGAAAGGTTTGGAGGGGTATGGTCCAAACACAGGCAGGTGGGCCAGTTTATTTTGGGAACGTGGTTGGCATGTACTAGTTGGATGAAAGAGTCTATTTCCATGCTGTATGACTCTGTGACTCTAATTCACAAGTACGGGAACTAAAAGGGAAATTAATATCCTTTCCCGTATCTCATTATGTAGAGAATTTACAACAGGACAAGGAGTGATACAATAGTTAGTCGCTGTTGTTTATGGAGTAGCAATGACCTTCCTGCTCAACGGTTTGATCCAACCATCATTCTAACACCTATCTACTAACCTCATCCCGCCCCCTTGACCTGTCCATCCTCCCTGGACTGACCTATCTCCTCCCTAACCCCCCCATCTACACTCACCTTTACTGGCTCCATCCCCGCCTCTTCGACTTGTCTGCCTCCTCTCCACCTATCCTTTCCCCTATCCATCCTCTGTCCGCCTCCCCCTCTCTCCCTATTTATTTCAGAACCCTCTTCCCCTCCCCCATTTCTGATGAAGGGTCTAGGCCTGAAACGTCAAGCTTTCCTGCTCCTGTGATGCTGCTTGGCCTGCTGTGTTCATCCAGCCCCACACCTTGTTATCTCTATCATTCTAACAGCTCTCTTGAGGACAAGGTGGATTGCACGGTCACATTTTGTGCTGCCAATATTTTCTAACCAACCCATTCAGAGATGTTACTACAGGTCCCTGGAACAAGTGAGACTTGAACCCCGGTCTCCTGGCACTACAAAAGCCACACCATAACTTTACCTCAGTCTGTGTTAGAGCTTGTAAAAGGGCACAAGGGTCTGAAGAGGTTAATGCTGAGGAGTGTCCCCAGCATGATGTCATACAGACCTGGTGGCAGAACAATGTAGGATCTTGAAGGAATGAGACCTTCAATCCAGATCCTCCTCATCATCTTGGTAGATTGGGTATTACATCAATGTAACTTGTACATTGTTACTGCCATGTGGAAACTATGCCCCTGTTGAAGAAGAGAGCCTCTCCTTGTTACACTACCACATAGATTTCTTCTATCACACCAGACCCAGTGGATTGTGTAGATCCTGAACCTAAGAGAGGATAGTGGCAGCAAACCTACCAAATGGGGTGAGTGATAGTGCACATGGTCCCATACAATATGGTGATCAGCAGTGTGGATGTCTCCTTGTGAAGACTCTGTATAGGTGCTCCTGTTCTGCTTTGTGTAATTCTGGGTTGCACTCTCCGACAACCACCCTATGACAGGTGAGAGATTGTCTGATAGTACCTCTCTCACTACCACCTGAAGGAGGACTGAAGCTCCAAAAGCTAGTACTTTCAAATAAACCAGTTGCACTATAACCTGGGGTCACGTGATTTCTGACCTTGTTCGCCCCAGTCCAACACGGCACCTCCACATCATGGCTTTCAGGGAGGCAGCTCTGATTATGGAAAACAAAAAAAAATGATTGTTGTTCTGAAACTTCTCAGTTTGAACACACTTGTGGTGTCAGGCACAATGCCATATTCACACATTGACCCCTGCATATATAACACTCATCAGTCCGAAGCTGTGATTCGAATCCTATTTGGTTTCTTCTGGGGAAGACTTGCATATTATTGCTTAGTTGTCACTTACCCGTGAGACTTTCTTTCCTGCGTCTGACAACGCGGCTCACTCTAAATTTTCATTATTTTGAGAAGTTTCTCAGTGATTGTAAAAAACTAAACAAATGAGGCTTGGAGATAATAAGAACAAAGGATCTTTGCATGACTGAACTAACTGCTAGACAAGCTCTGAATGGGAATATTTTCTCCTGATGTACAAGCAGTTCTGAGTTCTCAGCCTCGTTCATTCAGTAACATGATATTTGTGTCATTATATGACAACATAATTGCAGCAGGTACGTTTTGCGAGAAAGCTCTGAACTTAACACACACATATTGCACAATCATACAGTGCAGAAGAGGTCCTTTGGCCCATTAAGTCTGTACTGGTATGTACTTCACAGCCAACCCCTATCAGCAAAATCTGAACTAGCAGGTGGAACACTCCAACAGATGACAGTTCAGATTTATTAGACTCAATTATTCCAATAATCTGCTCGCCCTCCTTCCAGTTTCTGCACACCTCCCTTCTGCCACTTTTCTACAACTTTGAACTCATCCAAAGCTCCACTGCCCAAGACTTTTACCAAATTTCTCAGTTGGATGAAGGGCTGATGTGTAATGTAGAATGAAGCTAATAGCCCAGGTTCAATTCCTGCACTGGCTGAGGTCACAATGAAAGGCTCTCCTTCTCAACCTCTCCCCTCACCTGAGGCATGGTGACCCTCCAGGTTAAACCACCACTAGTTGTGTCTCTGTAATGAAAGCATGGTCCTCTGGAACTATGCAATACTTTACATTAAAAAACTTCCCTTTTTGACTAAGCTGTCAGTTGTTTGTCCCAATATCTTATCCTGTAACTTGGCATCAAAATTTGCTCAATAATGCTGCCATTAAATTTTGCTACTTTTAAGGTACTATGTAAATACAAGCTGTTGCCGTGGTTGCATTCCCAAAGTAAATTCTCCTGTGAAACATGGGATTCATTTACCTCTCCCACAAGATTGAATGGTAGTGAGTTGGTGGGCTCTGGGGGCTTATGGATAGATGCTTCAGACATAAAATTGTGGGGATACAGTAATGTCCCTGGATTAGTGATTCAGAGGCACAGGCAAATGCTTTAGGGAATACAGATCAAATCCTACCACGGCAGCTGGTGGAATTTAGATCCAAGAATAAATAAACAGAAAATGGACTGTATATGTTTGATTGGAAGGACTGATTCCATTTACATGTTGATTATGGAACCCCTACAGCATGGAAGCTGGCCAGTTGGCCCATCAAGTCCACACCAACCCTCTGAGGAGGATCATAGCCAGACCACTTAGATCCCCTAGGCAATGTAACATGGCCAATCCACCTAACCTGCATATCTTTGGACTGTGGGAGGAAACCCATACAGACACAGGGAGAATGTATGAACTTTGCACAGATGGTTGCCTGAGGCTGGAATTGAACCCTTGGTCCCTGGACCTGTAAAGGTGGCAATGCTAACCACAGAGCCATCATGCCACCCTGCCCAAAGCATTTGGCAGAAACCCAAGCAGACATGGGGAGAATGAGCAAACTCCACACAGACAGTCACCCACGTGTGAAAACAATCTCAAGTCCCTGACACTGTGAGGCAGCAGTGCTAACCAGTGTGTCACCATAAGTTTCAGTTCTTTAATTGATTTTAACTTTCCCTATCTGCTATGGTGGGATTTGAATCCACATTCCTGGAAGCATTAGTCTGGGCCTCAGGATTTACCAGTCCAGTGACATTACTATTACACCACTATTCCCAGCATCTTTACTATCTATGAATAAAAACATGGAATTGAAACGTGTTTCCTAGCCTTGGTAATAGAGTCATAGAGTCATACAGCATAGAAACAGGCCCTTTGGTCCAACCAGTCCATGCTGAATGTAATCCCAAACTAAACTAGCCCCACCTGCCTCTGCTTAGCCTAAACCTCTTTTCTATCCATGAACTTATCTAAATGTCTTTTAAATGTTGTAAATGTACCTGAATCTGTCAATTTCTCTGGGAGATCATTCTATACACAAATCAATCTCTGTGTATAAAAAGTTGACCCTTGTGTCCTTTTTAAATCTTCCGCCTCTCACTTTAAAAATATGCCCCATAGTCTTGAAATACTCCACCATAGGGAAAAGGCACGTGCCATTCACCTTATTTATACTCATCACGATTTTAAAAAACCTCTACGGGGGTGACCCTGAAACTATCGCCAGTTGTCATAAAAAGCAACCTGGTTCACCAATGTCTTTTAAGCAAGGAAATCTGCTGCCGTTACCTGGTCTGGTCTACATGTGACTCCAGATCCACAGTAATGTGATTGATTCTTAACTGGCCTCTGGAATGGCCAAGCAAGCCACTCAGTTGTGGGAAATCAGAGATGAGAAACAACAGCTGGCCTAGTCAGTGAGGTCAATGTCCCACCAAAGAAACAGGCCATGGCCTGTTAGAATTTGGATGGAAAGACTAATGCCATCTGTTACCTTTGCACGTTGGTTGTATGTTCATCCACCTGGAACTCTAACAAAGCTCTCATAGTGCTGTTGGGACTGTGAAGATTCAGAAGAGAAACAGGCCACACCTCTTCGCCTCTTTAAAAAGATGGTGGGGCTTTCTTCATTCAGAATGGATTGACTGCTGTCTCTTGTAAACATTCTGTTTAGAGATTTGATTCGATTCCTCTCCCCATCAGAACCAGTTTTCTCATGGCACTAGGATTGAAATTGAGAGTGAACTTGATTGTACCTAACGTGCAGTTATGACTTCCACCAGTTACAAAGGCCTGGGTTCCTAATCTCAGGGAATCTGACCTTAATTCCCATAACAGTAGCTGTACAATTTGATTCTAAATCAGAATAAATGCCTGGAAATTAAAAGTTTGTATTGGAGGAAGTGAGTTGGGTAGTAGTTGGACCGTGTGTTATTAAAGACATTTTAGTTCTATAAAATAGTTCAGAAGAATTTCAGATGGCATGGCAGCCCAGTGGTTAGCACTACTGTTTTACAGCACTAGGGACCCAGGTTCAATTCCAGCCTCAGGCAACTCTCTGTGTGGAGTTTGCATATTCTCCCTGTGTCTCTGTAAGTTTCCTCCCATAGTCTGAAGATGTGTGAGTTAAATAGATTGGCTGTGCTAAATTACCTCTAGCATCCAGGGATGTGTAAATGAGGTGGATTAGCCACAGGAAATGCAGGGTTAGAGGTGAGGGTTGGTGGGATGCTCTTCAGAGAATTGGCATGGACTAGTTGGGCCGAATGGCCTATACCCACACTGTAGGGATTCTATGAAGAAGTTGAATAGGTGGAGATTATAATTTTAGAATATGTTTCACACCAGTAGGATATCCAAACCATTTTGCAGCTGATTAATCAGCTTGGAAATGTGGTCACTGTTGAAAGATGTGGGGATTGCTGTGCAAACAGAAAGGTCCCACAGTCAGCAATGAGCGTGGTAATCTAGTTTTGATAATGTTGGCTGAGGGTAAAAACATTGGACAGAACAGTGGGAGAGATCCCCTCCATTTTTTCCAAATAGTACCTTGTGTGATACATGAATGTTCACTTGAGCAAGCAGTTGAGGGTTTCAGTTTTACACTTTGTCCAAAACGTGGCACCTCTGACAGTGTAGGCCTTCCTCACTCCCTCACAATGGGAAAGCAGGGGCTGAACCTCTGTGAGAGGTCTTTGCTGCTTTCTGTAATTTTGGCAAAAGGTCATGGAAAACCCCAGAGAAGTGGCGTGAACAAGTGAAATTAAATTTTCTGTAAAGCATTTCGGAACATTTTTAGGTTGTAAAAGATGTTATATAAATGTAACTTTTCTATTTCTTTACAACCGATCCTGAACAAGGATTGTAATGATGCATGTCATTTTCTATCCTTTTGAAAATCTCAGACCTCTGAAAATCTTGTCTGCCTCAAGTATCGAAGGTGTTTTTCTCCCTTGGACGTTAAGCCTTACACAGACAGCAGGAAAGTTAAAACCCTTTCACCAACCTGAGCGTTTGAAAAACAGTACAGGGGAAGGAGAGCAGTCAGTCCGAGATGTAAGACCAAGCAGTTTCATGCCTGTAATTAAGGGATTTTGAATTGATGCAGCTACATAAATTCTGTCACACCCACCAAATCCTTATCGGATAAATGTGGCTGAATTTAAAGGGAAAAAAGTAACAGTCATGAAATGAATCACAATTTATCCTGCAATCCACCCAATTCAGCAACTGTGGGAAGCAAATATCTGAAGAGGATCTGGATTACTTAGGTGGTGATTAGAAATTAGAAAGGCATTTCTGATGAAGGGTCTTGGCCCAAAATGTCAAGCTTTCCTGCTCCTCGGCCTGCTGTGCTCATCCAGCTCTACACCTTGTTATCTCAGATTCTCCAGCATCTGCAGTTCCTATTAGCTTTGAAGTAACTACCTTACTTACAGTAGTAGAACTCCTGCAGTATGAAGGAGGTCATTCAGCCCATCAAGTCTGCAATAACCCTCAGAACAGCATCTCACCCAGACCCCTACCATATCCTGTAATCCCATGTTTCCCATGGCTAATCCACCTAGCCTACACATTCCTAAACATTACAGCCAATCTACCTAACCTACACATCTTTAGACTGTGGGAGGAAAACCACTCAAACACAGGGAGAATGCACAAACTCCAGAGATTCATCAAAGACTGGGATTGAACCTGGGTCCCTTGCACTATGAAGCAGCAGTGCTAACCACTGAACCACCATGTTGCCACAATTGCTCTTATTGTGGTTTCATTTAATAGACTTCTGTTCGTATTCTCAAACTTCTTAATATTATTTGTAACTGATATCTGTAGAATTTAGAAATCCAACAATGTCTATAAATTGCTTCTAATTTTGCATGGTTGAGAATTACTTGAATATCTACCAAACTGGTTTTTTCAGTGTTTACAGTTTTCTTTATGAAATGTTCTACATTTTGGAATTCCCCAAACTAGCATCATTTCATTTCTGGAATGGTATTTTGTCAAGATGCACCGAAAATGTACACTGTCATTTAATAACAAAAGAAGTGGCCCCATACAAGATCCATTCATTGTGATAATCACTTAAAAATGATTCAAGTTTCATGACTGAATTTTATCTGTTAGAGGGAATTTGTTTTAAAAAGGATATTAGGGGCTACATTTGCAACGAAGTGCAGTTCTAAAACAAGATTCCACTTTAAATATTCTTGACATAATTTTAGAAACTTTAATTCAGTCAAGCATTGTTTGAAAATGTCGTTTCAGTTAAATTCACAAAAACATTTGAAAGTGAGTCACAGCACCACTGTTATTTGCCTGCGCGATGAAGGGTTTGTGCAAGGGTCAATTTCCAAACTTGTGGATGATTTAAAACTTGGAAATATTGTGAACTGTGAGAAGGACTGCATAAAATGATACAAGGCCATTACAAGTTTCAGGAGTGGGCAGATAGATGGCAGATGAAATTCAATGCAGAGAAGTGTGAAGGGATACATTTTGGCTGAAAGAGCATGGAGATTTCCTCGGATGGTGATAGCTAGCACGAGGGGACATAGCTTTAAACTGAGGGGTGATAGATATAGGACAGATGACAGAGGTAGATTCTTTACTCAGAGAGTAGTAAGGGCATGGAATGCCTTGCCTGCAGCAGTTGTGGACTCGCCAACTTTAAGGGCACTTAAATGGTCATTGGATAAACATATGGATGATAATGGAATAGTGTAGGTTAGACGGGCTTCAGATTGGCTTCACAGGTCGGCGCAACATTGAGGGCTGAAGGGCCTGTATTGCGCTGCAATGTTCTATGTTCTATGAGATGTAGTGCACCATAAGGGGTGCTTTGCTAAAGAGGGTGTGGAAGTAGAGAGACCTCGGTGTATATGTGCTTCAGTCACAACAAGTGGCTGGACAGGTGGAGCAAACAGCTAAGAAAGCGTCCAGCATCTTAGGCTTTATTGATATCACCATACAGTTGACAGCAGGAGGTTATACTGAACTTGTTCAAGGTATTTGTTCCACTTCAGCTGGAGTACAGTTCTGGACACCACACTTTAGACAGGATGTGAATGCATTTGTCAAAAAAAAGGTTTACAAGAATAGTTCCAGGGATGGGACACTTCAGTCACGATGATAGTTTGGAAGACTGTGGGACAATATTCATTCCAGAGGAGAAGACTAAGAAAAGATTCAATAGAAGCTTTCAAAACCATGTGAGGGCTGGGCAGAATAGATGGGGAGAAGCTGAGAATGGGGAACGCAGATATAAGATAATTTGAAAAAGAAGCAAATATGATGTGCAAGAAACCCTTTTTCACACAGTGAGTAGTTAGGGTATAGTAAGCACTGCCTGGAAGTGTGGTCGAGGCAGGTTCAATTAAGGCATTGGATGATTATTTAAACAGCAACAATGTATCGGGTTATGGGGGTAAGAGAATAGCATCAAGTCATGATGTCATTCACTCAGAGCCGGTGCACACAATGGGCTGAATGGCCTCCTACTACACTTTAACAATTATGAGAGGGTGGCAACTTTCAACAATCAGAAAGATGACCAAATGTTACCTGGTTGCAGCTGGGAAGATCATTGCTAACAGATACTAGATTAATGGCTTCGTTATTCAATGCCCGTAAAGTTAAAAATGAAAATATGGTGTAAAGGGTTTTTTTTTTGCTTTTAAAGCTTCTTTTAAAACCTGAGTATATCACAGTTCCTCAGCTGATGAGTTATTTTAGTGTAGATGCTTGAAAATGTGGGAAATACAGCAGCTAATTTGCACACAGCAAGGTGCCACAAATGGCAGTGTGATGAAGACGGGATAATCTGTGATGTTTCTTGAGAGACAGATATCAGAGAGGGCATCTGCAATTACTCCCGATTCTTCTTTCAAATAGTGTCATGGGATCTTTTATACCCAGATGTAGTCTTATTTTAATGCATCTTCCAGAGTGGTCCTTTCAAAAATTACACCCAAAATAATTATTTTGTAAATTCTCAACTCTAAAATAAAAAATGACCATAAAAACAGCATAACAAACCAGAAACAAAGAAAAAGAAATTGTTGGAAAAACTCAGCAGGTCCGGCAGCATTTGTGGAGACAAAGCAGAGTTAAAGTTTCAGGTTTGGTGACCCTTCTTCAGAACTGACTGAAGCTAGGAAAGGGTCCTAAAAAGGATCATTGGATCTGTAACGTTAATTCTGTTTTCTCTCCACAGATGGTGCCAGACCTGCTCAGTTTTTCTAGCAATTTCTGTTTTTGTTTCTGATTTACAGTTCTTTAGCTTAGAATAATGAACTGAATTAAATTAGATGTTCACCATATTCATTATGTAATGAAGAATTCATGTTATCATATTTAGATTGCATATTTGACATTATATAATATTTGTATTGCTGATTCTTTTCTTGTAAGTAGCTATTAGTCACTTCCGTCTGAAATTCTGTAGTCTATAGCATCATTTGTTTAGGAGAAATTGGCATTTTCATACAGGATGCTTAAATCAAGAAAGAATTAAAGCTCCCATGATCAGTTTAGACCACGCAGTATAGATGTCATAGCATGGAGATTAAGGTTCACTTTTAAGGACAGGTACATTGAAGGAATAATAAAATCATTTAAAGGGTCATATCTAAAATATAGAAGTACGTACATTTTATTATAGCAATTAGACTTTGCACAGCTCTGCACATTAAGTTATTTATTACAGCTAAGAACTATCCAGTCGGTAAACTGCAAGAGTACCTTGGCTGGTTCAGCGAATTCTGCCAAATCAGCAGCTCAGGCAGAAAACAGCTTTCCAAGAACTTGGGCTTGTGACAGAAACATGGTTTACGGCAACACTCCATGCGCACATAGATGGAATTTTGTGTGGCGCAGTAGAAAGGAGGGCCAGAATATCTCACTACTTTTCTTCGTTTATCACACATGCTCGATGGGCCAGTAGTTAATACCCATCTTTCCTTGCCCTGGAGAGCTGCCTTCTTGAACTACTGCAGTCCTTGGGATGTAGGGACAACCACAGTGTTGTTAGGAGTTCCAGGTTTGCAATTTCATCGAAAAATGAAGGAACAACAATGCAATTTGAAGTTAGAATGGTGTGCGCCTTGGAGGGGAGCTTGCAGGTGGTCCCACATATCTACAATTGTCCCCATTCTTTTAAAAAGGTAGAGTTCCTGGGTTTGGAAGATGCTGTCAGAGGATTATTTGTGTTCCTGCCGTAAATGGTAACACTACTGCTACAAGAAGGGCATTAATGTTTAAGGTTGTGAATGGTTGTAGCTCCAACACCACTCAAGACTCGACCCCCTCCAGGACAAAGCAGCCCGCTTCATTGGCACCACATCCACAAACGTTGACTCTCTCCAGAGCTGGCACTCAAGATGCACCGCATAAATTGTTATGGACCAGACTAAACCTCCTCAAAATATGTCAAGATAGCCTAGATCATAACATTTTCCTTTAAAAAAAGGTTAAACTATGGACCGAATGAAAACTAAAGAATTGGCTTAACAAACTAATGAAATGCTTAACAAAATATATATTAACAAATAATTAACTATTCCAATATAGTAAAATCCCATAAACACATCTTTGGCAAAGGCAAATTCTGTAAAACAGATTGTCTCCCATGAAATTCTAGAAACAGGAAGAGAATCCTAGCTTTTAGCTGTTAACAGAGAAAGGAATAAGAACTGCCACATCCAGCTTCAAGATCCCAGCAACTGCAGAAAGCTAAAACTAAACATCCTGGTTCTGTGGGAGCTTGAACCCACCCAGCCAGGCTGTTTCTATTGTTCCAACTTTAAAAACCCAAGGCCTCACAAGTTGTTTACTTTATTGGCTTTGAATAGACCACTCAGTTCCTCTTTCTTTCTTCATAAAAGCAACGGGACAAAATATACCTTTTGAAGGCATAGTATCTTCACAAAATTCACTACCGCTCCAGAGATAGCACCTTCTAAACTGATGTCCACTACCATTTTGAAAGACAAGGGCGTTAGATAAATGGGGTCACCATCACCTGCAAGTTCCCCTCCAAGCCACACACTATCCAGAAAATACATGGATGTTATGTAGTAAAGGTGATAACTACTGAAACCACAGCAATAACCTATCCCTCTGGATTATGCATCTAGTAACGTTACCACAATGCTACACTTTTCACATCAGAATCTATTGTTTAGGACTTCAAGTTGGGATACGTTAAGGACCTGGTATGTAGCAATGTTTCACACAATCCACCACACTAATAAATAAATAGATGAAAACAAAAATCTTTAAACTTTATTCGTGCAAGTGTTTTGATCAGTTCCTCAATACTCAAAGGTAAGAATGCTGCATGATTAACGTAAAAGGGATCGTGGCACAGAAATACTTTTATTGTTTCAATCACCATTCACAAACTATTTAAAATTACATTATTGAATGTCTAATCTACTGTGTTTTGCTTGAAATCTTTCAACCAGCACAAACAAACATTATAAGATTTATATTAAGATTACACAAACTTCCAGCTAGTGAAATATAATAATCTCCGAACTTTACATGGAAAAAAAAGTATTGCACTGCAGGTAAACAGTACACTCATGCAGCTTGCGTTTGGTTCATTTGTTCAGTTAAATGTAACCGACATCCCTTGGTCACAGTTAAAACTGAGCTGAATTAAAAGCTATGCAGGAATTCAATATTCACAGCCTTTCTGCAATGTCTTTTGATATAAACATCACAAAACAGATACGCTAATTCACATTCCTGATTTTACAAGTGTAAAGTTAGTAAAGAAATCGTGGCTTCTTCATCAACACAACTGAACTATTTAACTGCTTATTGCAAAGAAAGAGGTCATTTTTACTGCAACACAACAGAAAATAGTCCTGAATTTAAAAAGAAACACTAAGTGACAAAACAGCTTCCCTATGGCAATTTCCAAGGTCATGTATTATGCTGTAGTCTTGCTCTCTTCTGGTCGGAAGGCACAGGAATATGCTGGTGACTTTTTAATCATCAGTCAAGAATCCAGTCCATAAAAGCAGTCTGAACGGATCCCCCATAATTAAATACACAAATGGTTTTCACTTCATTATTTTGACACCGATGTGGAATTTACAATATATCCAAGAGGTTACAGATATAGTGCTTCAGTGTATAATACAAGTATTTACTGTTCAAAGTCTCATTTGCAGACTAAGGAGAAAAAAAATTGCCCATATATGAGAAAATACTGGATACAGCAAAAGACAACAAAATACATAAGACACCGACACTATCGTCTTTACACCCATCACACAGGAAACACAATATACACACAAAAATATTAAGTGCAAATATCTTTGGAAGTTAGAATAAAATAATTACCAGAACAAAATTGTTTAAAAAGGCAAAAAATTTACTTCAAGTACAAGATTTTTGACCGACAAGAGGTCAATTTAGTGTAAATGGACTGTCTTGCTTCAAATCACTTTTTCCTCTGGAACACATTTGCCAACATTGCACCGGAAGTGGAGAGCTGGCCCATTTTATTCAAGAACCTTGTCTTTGTGTCTTCACTTACAAGACTTGCAGCAATAGACATAGAGCTGAAGTAACAAACAAAAGACATAACTTGAGATTATGTTGAATTTGGTTGAAAACATACTGCAAGTTCATTAACTGTTACATATTAAATAACTTTTCATCACCACAGGATTTGCATTTCATTTAAAGATACTATTTTCCGCCTCAAGTTACACATCAACTTACAGTCTTTTACAACCTACGTTAAAATTCCAAACCCCTGAAACAAAAATAAATCAACAAATGCAGGGTTAAAATACAACAGGCTAAAAATTCACCAAATATGAGAACGCCACTACCTCCAAGTTCTTCTCTAAGCCAATCACCATCCTGCCTTGGAAATATATTGTAGTTCCTTCAATAGTGCTCGGTTTTGTATACTTTTCACTGTATCCCTGTTTTTGGAGTACATGCGATAGTAAAACCTAATTCTAATTCTCTCCCTAAGGGCATTGAGAGTCTACCTACAGCACATGGACAGCAGAGGTTCAAGGTGGCAGCTCATCACCACCTTCTCAAGGGCAACTAGGGACAGGCAATAGACGCCCACGTCCCTGAATGGAAAAACAAAACCAGTTTAATGGTTGTATAACATTTTGATCTAATGGTGCCTTCTGGACTGTTTCAGTGATATCCAGTGTGAAATGGAACATCAGTGGAAAACAGCCTTAGTCTTTCAGAAGTTAGGCTGCATTCTTGCTTGGAATGTAATGCAAGGATTGCATTGTCAATGATCAAAGTCATTACTTGCACGGCATACCCAGCCCATTTCAAGTTGCTACGGGAAACAGCAACGTCAGTTCATCTACAGTTTACAGAAGCATCAAGCGAGTAACCGGTTGGGCAAGTTGGGCCCATCTACTCTGGAGTTTCAAAGAATGAGACATGATCTCAGTGAAATTTACAAATATTTAAAGGGATAGAAAGGGTAGTGAAAATAAGATCCCAGAATCACTGAACTGTTACAGTGCAAAAGGATGCGATTTGGCTAATTGTGCCTGCACTGGTCCTGAAACCTAGTGCTGATTTCCTGTCTCTTCTCCGATGCCCTGAACTCAATTTCTATTCAAATAATTATCCAATGCCTTCTGATGTTTCCCCTGGTTGGGGAAGCTAGACCCACAGGGTACAATTTAAAAACAAGGGGGATGCCATTTAGGCATGAGATGAGGAGAAATTCATTTACTCAGAAGGTTGTGAAACTTTGGAATTCTCCATTAGACAGGGCTGTAGATTCTCAGTTTTTTTTAGTACGTTTAGGGTAAAGATTGACAGACTTCTGATTACCAGTGACATTCAGAGTTATGGGGGTGAGTAAAAGATGTTGGTGTTTGCTCAGCCATGCTCATATTTATGCCAGGGTAGGCTTGATGGGCTGAATGGACTACTCCTGTTCCTATGATCTACTAGACAGAAGGAAGTTAATGTTATAAACATTTCCCCTACCACATGAAAAGTAGAGGCACAAGGAGAGAAATGTGCAATTCACCTACACTGAATATTTCTTAAAATTGGTGGGGTCGCGGATGGGAGGTCACCTTCTGAAGTCCTGCACACATTTGCACCTTCATGAAAATTCAACTATTAAAACATGATCTGTTGGAGAAAGTCTCCTTCCCTTTGTTTTAATGCACTAGAGATGGAGTACTTAATGGAACAATACGACTGCGACATTGCCTACTTGGAAACTGATGCTTACTTTTTGAACAGCTTAAAGCTACAACAGCAAAGCACAGATACAACTCAGCTTGTTGGAGCACTTCAGATATTCGGACAGATAGGGGGTGCCTCCAATACAGTCTATCCATTTACACTATCCACCACAATTTGCCACATTAAAGTAAAGCACCACATGGACGTTCATTTGAAAAATCTCAAACGTGAGACGCTAACCCATTTTTAAATGTCTCTCATAAAAACCCGAAAGTACGGTGGATGCTGTAAATCAGAGACAAAGATAGAAATTGCTGGAAAAGCTCAGCAGGTCTGGCAGCACCTGTGGAGAGAAATTAGTTAATGTTTCAGGTCGAGTGACCCTTCCTCAGAACCTCTCCCCACAGATGTTGCCTGATCTGAACATTTCTAGCAATTTTTGTTTTTATTCTGCTTGAATTTTTTTTTAAAAATCACATTTTTAAATTTCAGGCAGAAAGCAGCAGACATCTCTGTTTAAAGAGGTAGAAAAGAATGTTCCCAGGTTTTACATAAAGCAGGTCAAAATGCTTCAGTAAGTGACACTTAGACAGAAATTTTCTCTGCCTTTCTACCCTGAAAGGTAATAAGATTCTAGCAAAACTACGGTCAAGCCACAGAAAGTGCAGTCTGATGAAGTGCAACTTTTTTGTGACACTTGAGGTTTAGAAGTAAAATAGTTTATTCTCATTCACTCCCCCATCTCCATCAGAAGTTTGGCTATCTTATCAGAACATCAAACTATGTCCTTTGTCATGATTAGGTCACGTCACCCTGCTTTTCCCAATCCCTAAAATGAAACCAAGAACTGTGGATGCTGGAGATCTGAAACAAACAGACAGAAATCGCTGTAGAATCTCAGCGGGTCTGACAGCTTCTGTGAACAGAGAAACAGTTAACATTTGGCATCTATCTGCTCACTCCTTGCCCCTCCCCCCTCCCACACCTCTGCCAATCAGCACAACTCCACCTTTCCTAGCCGCCATCAGTTCTCAAGAAGGGTCACTGGGCTTAAGACATTAACTCTGTTTTCTCTTCACAGGTGCTGCCCGAACTTGCCAAGTTTCTCCAGCAATTTCTGTTTTTGTTTCCCAATCCCTTGAAGGTCTCACCTACATAAACAACAGATTGTGAATAGTTACCTCTGGGGCTCTTGGACTGTCCTGTTTTCTACCTTCTGTTCACATTCCTTAATCATGGAGCTGAGAATAACCTGAAAGGGAGCACAGCGAGTAAGACCTCAACATTCATTATTTTAATACACATAGCATATATTTGCACACGAAACAACTAATTGTATTTGTCCAGCATCTTTCATGACAGCCAACCAAGTATCCTGGAAATGTGAATGCTTTCCTTCTGTAGCAACATTGAGTCAACCCAGAACCAGGCCAGTCGCAGCCAAAGTGGTCAATGGCAACATTTATTCTCCACAAAAACCTCCTTCCATCCTACCTGCCCTTGTGTTCATGGTCATTTGAAAACACCTCGCTCTTAACTCTGTTTTTCACAGAGTTTCACATTTTGCCCTTGGATACTGCAAACATTAACTGCAGAATGACTGATGTTTGGTGCATTTTGTTTTCTTTCAGTTTACACAAAAGTGCCATAAATCATAGGTAAGGGCAGTTGCAGATCTCCACTTGACAACATTCCATACTTCTAAACCATTTCCAAATCCAATCCAGATGAAGAATGTCCTAACGTGGTAAGTATTTTAAGTTTCTAGATGCTTTTGGATAATGGATATTTGTCTGCCTATTCTCCTGTTAATTCAATCATAGCTGATAATCACAAAGGGAGTCATAGCTTTTGAGCGTGAATAGATTATAAAACACGTAGCTGGAACATGACATGCAAGGCTAGGTTACTTTGATACTCAGAGGCAAATTGCATTGATTGCTTGTTTCGTTTTGGCACTGACACATCATCCACCGTTGAAAGAAGAAATGACTGAAAATTCACACTATTCTACCTCAATAAGCAGTCCAAGGGGTTCTAAGCTGGTTTATCTAAACAAGGGCACCATTGTGGGTTGGTCAATGAGCCACCTGGGATACTGGCTTGAAGCTCGTGAATGATTCTTTGTACATGGAGAAGGATGGAACAACACAAAATGAATGTTTCAAAACCACCCAGTGAGTGACCAGCAAATGACCTTGACCTTGGTGTGTGGAGATGCAGGCAGAAGCACAGTCTGACACAGTGAGCGCACAAGTTAGTACTCCTCTTGTTTAAGTGCTTGCACCGTACAATCCAGCTGAAGTTTGCCCCCACAGCAGTAAGGCAGATGCTGAAGGCCCAGCCTACGACTATTAATATCAAATTAAACCAAACATTATGCAGGAGGAAAGCTCCATGCAGTCAGTTGTAATAACTTTCACTCTCAGGTTGTGAATGTGGGAATGATCAATATTGCAACAAAAAAACAAATTGAATAGGTATCTGAATCAAACAGATCTGTAGTGTTAGTGGACGAAATGAGGGCAACTAGCCGGTATAGACTGGACAGGCTGAATGGTCTCTGCCTGTGCCTTAAACAACAATGAAGCTATGACAGAACAGGAGGCCAAAATATCCAACATTTTACTTAGTTTACAGTTTTTGAAGGTCCTATATTCCACTTTTTGCTTAACCAAGTCTTAAAATTGAACTTACAATAGAGAAAACCAACTTGGATTGGGAAAAGTTGCAGTTAATTTGTACAGTCAAGTAATATCATAGGTAAGTCACATGGAAGAGAATATAGAAAAAGAAAATGTAACCATGACAATAAACATTAAGTAAGACCTGTTTCTGTATACTGTTTCCCCTCAAGCATGATGTGTAAGATTTGCATTCGGCAGTTTGTGTGTGCTCAAGTGTGACTGACATGCACGCATCGAGGGAGTTTCACACTCGATCTGGTTCAGGTTGTACTTAACCCAAGATTGTCCAGTGCTGTGTGTGTCTGTGCTACCTTGCCAAATGAGCATCATGGCTTAGTGCCACTCTCGTACCTTTTCACCATATCCAAATGCATTGTTTCTATTCAATGAATCATCCAGTACCCACTTGAATGGCTCGATTGACTCAGTCCCTACCATATTTCCAGGCAATGCATTCCAGGTTGGAAACACTTGCTATGTGAAAGCTTTTTTTCTCCCCCAAGATCACATTTGTTATGTTTGCAAGTCACTTTCAATCTCTGCCATTCTCTGGGAACAGTTTCTCCCTAGCTACTCTACCCAGACCTCTCAACTTCGCAAACTTTCATCAGATTTCCTCTTAGCCTGCTTGTCTCCAATGAGAACAGTCCCACCTTCTCAAATACATTCTCATAACTGAAGCTTTTCATTCCTGAAACCATTTGTGAGAATCTTTTCTGCACTCTCTACAATGCATTCACATCCTTCTTACAGTGTGGCACCCAGAGCTGTACACAATCCCCCAGCTGCGATCTAACAGATGTATAAATTAAGCATAAAACTTTCTTGCACATGTACTCCATGCCTCTATTAAAGCAGCCCCGGGTATTATCTGCATTAACTGCTCTCTCTACCGGTCCTGCCACCTTCATAATCTATGCACATCTACACCCATGTCCCTCTGCTCTTTAAATAATGCATTCCCTGTTTTATAATATCTATCGATGTTTTCACATCAAAATTAATCATTTCACACATCTCTGCATTGAACTTCATCTGTCACCCATCTGCCCGCAACACAAACTTGTCACTGTCCTTTTGGAGTTCTACACACACTTCCTCAATTTAGCATGTACCCATGTGGTACTGCCTCTTTTAATCCATGAGCTACAAATTATGTTCTCTCACAAGTCTGTTATGTTCTTTTTCCCTTTATTCATTCACGGGTTTAGGGAGTCACTGACCAGGCAGCATTTATTGCCCATCCCTAATTGCCCAGAGGGCAGTTAAGAGTCAACCACATTGATGTGGGTCTGGAGTCACCTGTAGACCAGACCAGGTAAGGATGGCTGTTTCCTTCCCTAAAGGGCATTAGTGAACCAGATGGGGTTTTCCTGACAATCAACAATGGATTCATGGTCACCATTAGATTCTTAATCCAGATATTTACTGGATTCAAATTCCGCCATCTGCTGTGGCAGGATTCAAACCCAGGTCCCCAGAACATTACGTGGGTCTCTGAATTAACAACCCAGTGATAATGCCACTAGGCCATAGTCCCACATGGGGAGGTAATGTCGAACACCTTTTGACAGTCCACATAAAAGAACATGAACAGCAGTACGCTCATAAACCCTTTCTGTTATTTCAAAAACCTCCAGCAATTTAGTCAAACATAATTTGCCCTTTAGAAATCCACGCTGGATCTTCCTCAACTATCCACTTTTATCGATGCAGCTACTACATATAACTCAAAAAGTCATATACAGAAGCTTCTCCAGCACTGACTTTAAACTGACTGATCTGTAATTGCTGGCTATGTCCTTACAAACCATTTTGAAAAAGATTATAATATTTGCATTCTTGATGTCCTCTGGTACTTCCCTAATCTAGTGAACACTGAAAGATACGACGAGTGCACCTGCAATTTTCCACCCTTACCTCCTTCAATACCCTTGGATGGATTTCATCCAGTACCGGTGCCTTGATAACTTTAAGTATCAATAGCCAATCCAATTTAATTCTCTTCATCAATTTGAACGCTTCTAGTGACAGAGCTTCCTGCAGTCTTACCTGAGTAGCATTGTCTGTATCACCCAAGAAGGTCAAAGTACTTTTTTAACAGCTAAATCATTAATCTTGCCTTGTGTGTAAATCCCCTCTTTTAGTACATGATCAGCCTTACACCTCCTTTTACCAGTCTTTTATTATTTATTTGCCTAAAGACAACTTTGGGATTCTCCTTCATGTTATCTGCCAGCCTTTCCTCGTAATTCTTCAATAGGCTTAGTTTAGGGTGTAGATTCCCTTTCTCAAAGAGCATGAGTGAATCAGGTAGGTTTTTATGACAATCGGCAGTCATCAGGCCATTTTTTTATGGAATTCAAATTGTCACTTGCCCTGGTGGGATTCGACTTCATGTGCCCAGAACATTAGACTGAAGCTCTGGATTGCTAATCCAGTAACTTGACAACCACTCCACTAACATCCTTCACTTTGAATTCTGGTTGGGGCAGATGGTTGCCGGTCATTTGTGCTGAAACAATAAACTACGTATGTCAATTATTCAATAATGGAGTGCTCGTCAGCTACATATAAAGAAGATGGGGGGTGCACAGGATCACTTAATTTGTAGGTACAAACCTCATGCTCTGGCGAAAGGTGCTCCATATCTGTTCGCAAACACTTCAGTCCAGGGAGAAAATGGCATACCATCAGTTCTTCCGAAATAACTGCAAGCACAACTGTTAAGGATAATTACCTTCCAATTTCATTTTAAAATACACTGACTAACCATTTTAAGGCCATCAAATAGCTTCCGGTTTGAAAGCATGAGCACATTCACAGTCTTAGGACACACCTCCTTTCAAAAAAAAATCAGAGTTTTAATAAAAATTACTGTCAGAGAAATAGGAGGATGACAGAACACGAAGAATTTATGCAAAGCTATTTTATGGCTACCAGTCCATCATTCACCTCCCGAGTGAGTTATGAAATTTTATCTGATGACATTACAGTTTGTTCAACATAGCACTCACATTTAAAATAAGGGAACAGATTAAAAACTAATTACAAACTCGACATTAGGAATGATCATAAGTGAGATTAAGATACATAATCAGGTTATAAAATTGTAAACGGAACGATTAAAATGGACAGTCTTGGTTTCTGGCTAAACATTTGTATTCTTTTATATTTATCTGAAACATAGCAAGTTCTTTGAAGTTAAAAGCTGTGAAGCATAAGCCCCGAGTAATCGCTCTATTCCCCAATGCTTTGAAAGAATTCATAAGACCATAAAAGTTTTAACGAGCTTTAAAATGATTCATTATTTTTGCAGTCTCATGAATCAGTGTTTGGAAATTATTTTGAGGCTAAGAGATTCAGAGGACTGATTCAGATTTAGAACACTGGATGGCATGAAAAGAAAATCTATACATTTTTGGGTTAGTATTCTTCAAAATGTAGTATGTTCACAAATTTTAGAAATGGACCCATCACCCAGAGCCTGAGCTTTTCTTAGCATTTCTTCCACTAATTAAGCTTTGAATGATTTTGCCATGAACCGGTTGTAATGTTAACTATAAGACACTGGAAATTAACTGCCAAACTTAATTACTGTCAATTTCTGGGCAGGGAAAAGGTGTAGGTTATGTAGAAGAAATGGGAGAGACTGCCTAAATTTGCTTTTGTTCATCTTGCTTCTGCATTTTTCACAAAAAAAATGTTATGATTGTCTTCTAAACCTGTGCAGTCCTTTTAAAAGTTAAAATCAGGAGCTTTAAGTTAAAACTACAATGTTTTCTAAGTATAGCTGATAATGAAGAAATGTTGGTGTTTTTCCTGGCCATGGAGGAACAGCCAGTCATTTCATAGTGGTCTAATTCAGACTAGGTGGACAACCATATACAATATCAAGATGGAAAAATAAAATCAAAAGATGAGGGTGCTGTTCCTGGATATATTTAACAGTCCTTCACACACAATGAAAGTGTTTGATACTCTCAGACTGTAAACAAAAATAGGAAGTGCTAAGAGACTCAGCAGGTTTGGCAGCATCTGTTGAGGGGGGATTGGTGGGGGGGAAAAAAAAAACACAAAAAAAGTTGGGTGGGGAAGAGAGAGACAGAAAAAAGAGTTAATGTTACAGGTTATAAACACACAGAGCTGGAGAAACTCAGGGGAGGTTTGGCAGTATCTGTGGAGGGATACAGGGTTAGTGTCGAGTACAACAGGATTCTTCTTTTTAACACCAAATTTAACGTTCTCCAGCACTACTTTTTTCCCAGATATTCAGCATACACAGTATTTTGCTTTTGTTGTAGATTTTAACATTTTATTTTCTCTCCTTTGCTTTTGGTTTTATCCTCTCATTGTTAGCTTCCTTATGATGGACAGATGATTTTGCTACCCACACTTACCGTATATACAGATCCTTCCTACAAAAATAAAAAAGGTCCCATTACAATTCCTTTTGTACTAGCACGACAACACTTCTGCCATTTCATCTCTCCCACCTAGAACTCCACCATATCTCATCTAGTTCTTACACTGTGGAATTTATCTCTGGTCCACCATCGTCTGACAAAATAATTTCTAAATGTGGACACACTCTCGTCCAGTCATTATCTTTATATGCCTTGATTCAATCATTTGAGTCCAGGATGGGGACCAGAACAGGTAAAACTACAATCATATTGATGTGTAATATATGATACAACTCCTTACATGGTATTGGGAAGTTTAAAAAAAAGTGTTAGCTTGGATCTATCTGGCTGTACATGGCTCAGGTCCAAAACAGAGTTCTAATGACAAGGTACATGAAAGTTCTCTGCATGTGTTCAAATACTCTCACTTATGTAACTATGGAAATAGCTGTTTTAAATATATTTCTCTTAAATCAATGAAACAATCTGAAACAAAGGTTATAAAGAAATACAACAATTTTTCAGTTAAATAAACCACAAGCAAATTAAGAGCTGCTGAAATGCTTAAACTTAGAAGTAATCTTTGTTCATACAAATGCATTAACCAGTGATGGGATTAAAATATAAATGGTAATTAAATAAAAACAATTTAAATGGAGGCATTCAAATTTTTCGGAAGGGTAATGCTTTTCCCAATTCACTTGTATGAGGTCAGCATAAACATTAGGTGCATTATAGAAAAGGATACAGCAACAGGACAATGCACTATAGGCTTCAAACAATTGAATGGCAATGTCCAATCTTTTTGTGTCAATTGCTTGCTGATTGTTTGAGATCGCCAACTTGTGTAGGTTAGGGAGAACAACTGTGTAGAAAGGGGGGAAAAAGACAATGGGTAACTTTTGTTTTAAGATGGAAGGTGAACCTGCCTTTTCTTTTACATAAAACATTATCTCTTCATTTAGCATGTGCTGACTGTCAAAATTAAAAAACAGACCCAGCCAAACAAACCTTAGTATAAAGCCAGCTATTTGTATGCCTCATTTCCGCTTCTCCTCGAAATGTTTTATTTTTAATGTATGGGAAAGTACCTGGTTTCCACTTCAAGATTGGCAGCTCACATGCAAAGCAAAGTGAATGGAGGCAGGCTACAACAGCATAAGATATTGGAACTGAATCAAGCCATCCTACCAATCGAGTCTGCTGCACCATTTGATTATGGCTAATGTTTCTCAACTCCATTTTCCTGCCTTCCCCCTGTAACTAGTGATCCCCTTATTAATCAACAACCTATCTCTGTCTTAAGTACACTCAATGATTTGGCCTCCACAGCCTTCTGTGGCAATGAGTTCCACAGAGTTACTGGAACACTGCTGTAACACTGAGATCATCTTTCCCTTTATGTTCCCCATTTAGTTAGCAAGAAATTAAAATATTAACATCTCTTTTGTACCCTTTCAGTCATCACAACATGGGGGAGGGTCTCACTGTTTGACTTCTACGATATGATGGGAAATCAGATTCCATTAAGCCACATGTGCAATAAAATAAATTACACTGTGGAACCAGGACAGACCGACAGCACACAGGCAGTATGAGAACTCCGCCACATGGGACAGCTAGTGAGTGAGATGAAGTTACAGTGCCATAATTTATTTGAAGTCTGCCAAGTGTGACAAGGATCTATATTGTCAACAGGGAAAAAAAAAGTCAACTATACAAAGAAGACCAGTTATTCTTCCTATCAATGGAACAATTTATATATAAAAACAAAGATATTCAATCACTAGTGATTCTTTCCAAGACAAGGAGTAATGTGGTACCCACTCCTATATATACAATTACAGTTACAATAAAACATGCCTGCCAAAGGCAGACATCTTGACTTTTATGGAGGCAAGGTGTCAATTTCGTATCTTTCTTGCACTTGATCTAATTCCTTCACCACTCCTTAACGTTACTGAGGTTGAGGACCATCTACGTACTGAAGGTCTCAGAATTTATCCAGATATTACAAACATACAATCTCTGAAATACCTCCAAATAATAGTTAATCTACATATTAAGCTTTAACAGGTTTTGCATCAAAAGTTAACGTTATTAAAAGTATGAATTCTGGTATTGATGAGGAAAGAAAGGTGATGTACAGCATTAAAAAACAAACATACATTCATCCCTAAATCTTGGTTCAGCATTTGGCCCAACTCTTCCAAAAGTCTTGATTATTTCCATGTGCAGAGAGTGTTGATCATGGTACTGTGGATCTTCAAGAAATGAAGCCAACTGCATCTTGACTCTTTCCAAAAGCTGTTAAAATGAAGTGGAGGGAGTCAATTAGCATTTAAATACCCAGGCTGCTACAAAAAAAATTTGAATCTCGGTCATTTCATATTGCATTCTTGCTAAAGACAGAGCCAAGAACTTGTTAAACAATGGACTCTATTCCTATTCTGACGGTGTTATGATCCCAGTTGATGGTACTACTGAACAGATCAGATTCCAAAAGAAACCTAGCTTGATAGATTTTTTATTTTTGTTTTGTTAGTTTACATGGGCAGTCATTTTCATATGAGGCTGCAGTATTTTTTTAAAAAACAAAGTTTATTATAGAAAAGAAGAAATAAAAAGTTACCTAAATACAGAAAACAGTTAGAAGAATACCACAACATACACCAAACAGTTTTTATGTTTCCCGATGCCATTATGCCAATAGACCATCTCCGGTCCAGAGAAATTACAATCCTGATCTTAGATTTTTAGGGTTTGACTTAACTGACTCCATCCAGCTTCTTTCCTCTGGATGGTGCAAAGAGTTTAATGAGTCCTTTCCAAATCTGTCAACATGAACTTTTCACAAATTACAGAACTTAAACTTTGATAGTTTAAATGACCTTCAGGTTTCTAACCGAACTCTCCTGGCTTGAAAGCTTCATAAACTAAACCCTTCTGCTTTGGTGCCTTCTTCCCTGCCCCAATTCTATTCTATGACGGAAGGTAAACTGGCAGCTAAACTTAACACTGGGGAGAGAACATTACTGCAGGTGTTGGAATCTATACTGAAAACACAAAAAAAAAGTGCTGGAAATCACAGTGGGTCAGGCAGCATCCATGGAGAGACAGCAAGCTAACAGCTCTGATGAAGGGTCATCTAGGCTCAAAATGTTAGCTTGCTCTATGCCCATAGATGCTAAGTGACCCATTGATTTCCAGCATTTTTTGTTTTCAGGTCAACACTGATGACTTCTGAACTGAATTAATAAATAAACTTGCTCACCCTAGATTCTTTTGAATTGAAAACACAGTTAATGACCTTACATGCATATACTACAGGTCATAAACCCAACGGTGTAAACACCTTTCTTTTAACGCCATAGGGTCTGCAGTCTCCTACTCTCTGACAAAATGTTGGAATTAAACACTTTTCCAGAAGGACTCCCTGAACTTGTTTTTGTTTTGGAAAAGAAAACCATTCACAGAAATAACCAACACCCAGCTGCCTTTATTCTGAAATCTAAATTCCAAAAATTATATTAATACACGTATAAAAGTCATACATCTATCACCACATCAGGATAATCTTCATTTGCTGAAAAAATGAAGTTAACTGGCATTAAAAACAGGAAACATATAGCACATCAATCAGTAACCTGGAAGAAAAAAGCTGGGCATGGGTCACTAGTTAATTGGACTCTTTACAAGTGCTGTGAATGTCTATCCAGTGACCATGATGAATTCTTCTCTCTTCAGCTTTGCAAAGCCCTGCAAAAGTGTCTCATCTGTCTTTGTGCAATCTTTACAAAAGAAACTTCATCCAAAACTAACACTTTTTAAAAAAAAACTATTAATTTTCACTATTTCAGCCTTGGCTTGGCTCAAATCATCGACTCATGTTGCTTATGGATCTTTTCACCATAATTTAAATGCATGTACAAAATTGATTCTTTTTGGTCAGTCTTCATCATTAAAACTAGACAATGCCCGAAATACTCAGCAGGTCTGGCAGCATCTGTGAAGACAAACAGAAGCGATAAACATTTCAGGCCAACAGCCTTACTTAGAACTGGAAAAAGTTACAAATATGACTGGCTTTAAGCAAGTGCATTTAATTTCTCTGTGATTGACCTTTCCCTTTAACTCTTTCGTTTTATTTGCACTTGCTTGAAGTCTGTTTACTTGTTAAGAGTTTCCACTTCTGAAAAACATCAATAAGCCAAAACTTTATATCTATTTCTATGTTCACAGATGCTGCCAGATCTACTGAGATTTTCCTGTGTCTTCTATTTATACCTGAAACACTTCACTTTAGGGTGATCAGTTTGCCTTGAAGCATGTAATAAATCACAAAGGCATTCAACGTTTCAAGCTCAACTATTTTCTCAAGTCTGTATCGGATCATTGTATCAAATAATGTGCATTGCATCTATTATTGTATTATAGTTACTACCTGCCAGGTCTGATGTGTTAAACAACGGATAGACACAATGCAACAGATATTCAAATCAGTTTGTCTTTTATCACTGTACCTCTCTCTGGGTTACTGTTTCCATAATAGTGCCAAAAGCAGGTATTGTAGCTATTCGTACGGAGCTGGAAAGAGGAAGGAAAGTGTTAGCATCTTTGCACCTCCATAAAGTATCAATGTAAAATATACACATATTTGTAGTATAAATTAGTGTGTAAGTTTTGTTAGACTGTTTAAACATAAATGTTAGTGTGAATAAAATCTAAAGTATACAATTTCCTCATCAGCACTTCACAGATGTCGGAGATGGTGACTGCAGGAGTACGTCAAACATTTATATTACAAAAGGCAACATGTTCAAATATGAACTGTGATGCATTTGAGCACAATTTACAAAGGGAAGCTAATTTAATAAGGATTTAAGCAACAGGTTGCTATAAACAGAATTATCAGTTGGTCAGCTATCAAATCTGGTGAGAATACTGCAATGTTATTTCACAGAAGTCAGTGTCAAAATTGACAATTAGGTTTCTTGCTCTCTTCTGCTTTTTTTTTTCTGTTTAAGTCTATGGTCTCAGTCTGAACAACTCACAATTCAAGGTCACTGGATAAGGTAACAAGAGCCGGTGCAACCCGCTTGTCAATTAAGGCTTCATTCATGCCTCGCACGATCAGCTGTAACCAGTCAAAAAAAAAAATGCAACAAAAATAAAACAAAAAACACATTGATGAAAAGGATCGATTAGTTAACAGAGAATGAGCACTCAGACTCTCGGTTCATTCAAGGAAGTATTCAACCACACACGATAAAGGCAAGGCATATGGCACACGCTCAACAGCTAGTTAATATCAACCTGTGAGAAATTAGTCGGTTAAACAAAATCCACGCATCCCTTTTGCTCTGAAAAAAAAAATCACCCGTCTAATTTGATATTTTGCCAAAATAGCTGTGTTGGGAGGCCAGATTTCATTAGATTTGAAGTTTAAGGAAGTAAATGACAGGCAAAACAGAAATAACAGAAGTTTGGATACCACTGTGCTAATCAACATGAAAGATTTCTGTGATAAAACCAATGTATCTGAAGGTGGTGACTTCAGCCACAAAAAACTTGTTACACAACAAAAACTCATCAACCTCAATTAAAATATTGCATAACTGAGGCTTATTTGCATGACATGCAAAGTGCTTTTCTCAAGATTTTGAATGGCATTGATGTGAATGATTACAAAAATGGAATGAGTTATTTACAAAGCTCATTGTTCCCAGTGTTCCACAATCTCAAAATTGGGACAAGGAGCCATGTGTTGCAAAATAAGCATGTTTTAGTCACAGTCAATTCTAACATAAGCTTGCACATTTAACAATGTCTGCAGCAGCTGGTTACAAGATTAGCTGTGCATCACTGCAGTGACAAGTAAGTGAACAAATCAAAGGGTGATTTCTCAGCAAAGTACTGAAAAGTGATGCGCTTTAACCGGTTAGGAAGAAACTTACATTTCAGGGTCACTGGAGAGAGTGATAAGAGCAGGGACAACTCTCTGAGCTACCAGAGTTTCATTCACCCCCTTCACCAACAGCTGATTGGGCAGAACAAGGGATGTCACATGTGATACGTAGAAAGAGTGAGCAGAGTATCATGGGAAGTAGCATGGCACATCGAAGAGAGAGAGGAACAAAAGACCAAACAAAAATTAGAGAAGCAACAATTTCTACAGAACAGCTCAACATTTACAGGGTTTGAAACACTACAGCAGCTCAAAATTTCTATGGAATAGCAGCACATACCAAAGCTGATCAGCTGATCCACAGATTTATTTCCGAAAAGAATCCCACAATATCAAACAAAAACTGATAATTAGCTGTCTCACATCTATAACATTGGAGGAATTATTTTATATTAATATTGCTGCCCACATAAGTAATCCAATATTAAAAAAAAACTTTCTGGCCTACTTATTTTAAATATTAAGGAATAATTCAAAGCACATCTAAATCCCTACAGTACATTTTGGATGTGTGAAATAAAAGATTATTAGAGGTTACTACTTGCATCAAATTTATTCCTCAAATGACAGAAACTGAGTTCAAAAAATTATTTTTTCCAAATAATAACATATATAAACAAACTTTACCAGGCCAGTATGCAGTAAGTGGATAGATGTGCGTTACAAAGTCTACTTTTTCTGGGTATATCCCTGGGATTAGTCAGTCATTCAATGACAGATCAAGTTCTAACTGTAACATTCTAGATTTCACAACCTGCTGGCTACAGGATAGTAAATATATTTAATAATGTAGCTTAAAACACATTTTCCCCCTATAAAATGAAGGGTAAATGTGAAATGAGAACCTCATTTATAAAAATAAAAATATCCAATGAGCCTGCTTTGCCACTCAATTTCAAAGCTGATTTTCCTCCATGTCATATTCCTGTCCTATCGGATGCCTTAGTTTCCAAAAATCTCCCAATTGTTATTTTGAATATACTCATCTGTCTGCAGCTCTCAGAGTCAAAGAATCCTTCCCATCTTAGACCTAAATAGTGACTTATTGCCATGAGACATAGCCTCTTAACTCCTTCCCCTCCCTAGATTTTCCATTCACAGTAAACAGACTCTCAGACTCTAGTCTATTAAGTCATACCCACAAAGGCCACCAACATCCCCACTCCGCTGAAACTTCCCTGAATTTGAAATTGAAGTACTACCAGCAGACGCTGTCTTGCAGTGCACAACGCTGTTCAAAAATAACAAGCATGGGGCTGGATGAACACAGCAGGTCAAGCAGCATCATAGGAGCAGGAAAACTTGACGTTTCGGGCCTAAACCCTTCATCAGAAATGGGGGAGACGCCTCTTCGACTTGTCTGCCTCCTCTCCACCTATCCTCTCCTCTATCCATCCTCTATCCGCCTCCCCCTCTCTCCCTATTTATTTCAGAACCCTCTTCCCCTCCCCCATTTCTGATGAAGGGTTTAGGCCCGAAACGTCAAGTTTTCCTGCTCCTATGATGCTGCTTGACCTGCTGTGTTCATCCAGCCCCATGCTTATCATCTCGGATTCTCCAGCATCTGCAGTACCTTTTATCACTGTTCAAAAATATCTGTGTTGAATCAGGTCTGCCAGCTTTGGTAAGGTACAGAAGCACAAAAACATCTCACCCTGGCAGACAAAGCTTACATTTTAAAGCAAGGAAGAATCTAAAAAAACACTTTGATCGACTAAAACACAGTAGCTGATAACAGAAGTAATAATTGCAATCACACACAATTCTACGTTAATAGATATTTCACTATGGTAACATTTTATATTGAAGTCATTCAACTCCCATTCGGCTGTACTCTAATGAGAAGGGCAAGTGCTGCCCTATTAATATCTATGTTACGTAGAATATCAATCGCATTTTCAGGAAGCTGATTCTTTTTTACATCTGATTTTTGTTAAAAGAATGATTTCATTGAAATTCTTACCTCAAACATTCTAGCAGCAGTGCATCTAACAAGCGCTGAAGTGTGCACAACACCATACCACAAAACTGTTAACAGCAGCTCATGGTATGCTGGATTTGCTCTAGCAAAATAAGCAGAATTAGAAAGATCAGACTTAAAACAATTAAATCGAACATTTAAGTGCTTTCGGGAAAGCCATATCCTTCCTACACAGACTCAACTCCAATAGTGTTTCCCCCCCTACTCCTCCTCTGCTACCCACAAACATTCCAGGTTTCTGATGAAAGCATTTTAAACAAAAGTAATTGTTCAGACAGCCCTCTTTGACACCTGCTTTACAATCATGATTGAAGTCGCAGGATTATGTTGATCAACAAGTTTAAAACTACAATGGGAAATTCCAGTCTTTAGCTAAAATAGAAATGGTATGAATCAGTTTGGAGCAACTCCCTGCTCAAAGAAATTAAAATAATTTTGGCTGTCACAAACTAATTAAACTAATCAAAAAGTATATAATGAATGGAGTAGACTTGTCAGTTCTCTACTTCTGGCTACTTAGGAATCCTTCAAGTGATCACAAACATAAATCCAAACAGATCAAACTGGAAATTAAAACAATTGATTGATTCCATTGGGAAATAAGTAGTTTGGATAGAAAAGGAACCTACATCATCAGAACCAACTCTCCAAAAGATGCTGAAACGGTGTGGAGCTTCCAAGGCAGGACAATCAAAGTGGTAACAAATGCAAAGGGGAAGAAAAATAGTTGGGATCATTCAAAGCCAAGGGGACAGAGGAAAGGGAAATACTGCAAGAATGAAAACTTAAGGAGCCAGTGAAATGAAGCAATGTTAAGGAGGGCATCTGACAGCATTTAAACAGCAACACAATATTAAAATGCTTTAACTGGATTATTGCAGATGACAAAACAAAAAAAACTGGTGGTGTTGTTGATGGCAAAGAGGATCATCTCAAACTACAATCTGATATTGATCAGCTGGCAAATTGGGCAGAGCAATGGCAGATGAAAATTAGCCCTAAAAAGTGTGAGGTGATGCATTTAGGGAGGTCCAACAAGGGAAGAATTTACACAATGGATGACAGGTCCCTGGGGGGTACTGAGGAACAAAGGGACCTTGGTGTACAAGTCCATGGATCCCTGAAGGTGTCAGCACAGGTAGGCAGGGTGTTGAAGCATGTGGGATGCTTGCCTTCATTAGCTGGGGCTTAGAATAAAAGGAGCAGGGAAGTCTTGTTGCAACTTTATAAAACATTGGTTAGACCACAGATGGAATGCGGTGTGCAGTTCTAGTCACCACACTAGCATAAGGATGTGATTGCACTGGAAAAGGGTGCGGAAGAAATTCACCAGGTTGTTACCTGGGATGAAAAGTCTCAATTATGAGGACAGACTGGACAGGCTGGGTTGGTTTTCCCTGGAGCGGAGGTGGTTTGAGGGGGCCGGGAGGTGGGGGGTGGGCGGGGGGCGCGGGGGCGAAGAGAGGTGTGTGCACTGATTGAGGTACACAAAATGATGAGAAGCATAGGCAGGGTAGATCATGCGAATCTCTTCCCAATGGCAGACATATCTAAAAATCAGAGGGGGCAAGTTTAGGGCGAAGAGTTAAGTGGTTTAGAGGGGATCTGAGGAAACATTTTTCACCCAGAAGGCAGTAGAAATATGGAACATGCTGCCTGAGGGGGTGGTAGAAGCACGTACTATTTCAGCAGTGAAGCAGCATCTGGAGGAGCACAAAATGCCAGGCAAAGTAGGCTATGCGTCAAGTGCAGGTAAATGGGATCAGTATGGGTTTGGTTTTTGTGGTCAGCGGAGATATTGTGGGCCGAAGGAAATGTTTCTCTACTCTATGACTCTTGGGAAAAGGACGGTTAAACATGGGAGTTTAAGAAGGAAAAAAAGAAATAAAAGCTCTCATGAGGAATTAAAGTGAGGGCAGTGAAAGACAACTGGAAGGGAAAGTGGCTGAGTGAAGAGTAAATTAAATGGATATGGAGGTCTGATTGCTTGCGATGTTTACAAATGTGGGAACTAGATTTAGGTCAAGGAAGTGGTTTACAGCTTCAGAAAATGCAGGAACTTAAGTGCAGACAGAAGTCAGGAAGTCAATGAGAGTACAGCTACCATTAGAGACTGAAGGCATTGTCCTACGATACCACGCACTGGCTATAAAATGCAGATGAAAATAAGATCATAGGAAACAAATAAGGGGAGATTAGTCCGGACAAAGGAGTAGGCTGAAGAGTAAGGGGAATTGTAGTTGTAATGGATGCCTTCTTAGGAAAATGGATAGCCATGTGTGCTGGAACATGATAAGCTTGTTGAAGTTACAACAGTATATATTGAGGAAAGGCAATTGGATGCTATATTCAGTAAACTCAGGGATTAAGAGATACTTCCTGAACTTTGAATCTCCAGAAGTTGTTGGTTAGCATACGCATCGCTACTGGTTTGCTCCAGATAATGACCACTACGAGCCTCCTTGATTTCTTTTTAAGTGTCTATTTGCATTCTAATTCCTTCTTAAACTCACCAGAGAAAGTAAAGTTGGGCTCCTGAGACACAGTGATAGGATCCCTATCTCTACCTTGGTTACATACACAAACCACAGACCAGGTCAAGGCAGACACTGGGGATGATAAAATGTTTATACTAGGGAGTAAGCATCAGAAATAGAATACTGCATTTGAAGGTGGCTATCATAGCTGAAAATTACAATGGAACATCAAAAAAAAGTAATGCAGAAAATGGGGGCAAAGAGAATTCAGAGATACAGAGTTTTCACAAACAACGGAATATCTTACCCTAGTTCCACAAATGAAGCCTTCAGACTATCAAGAGGTGCATGAGATAATGAAAGTGTGGTCATTACATCTTCCAAAAATCCCACGAGGAGTTTCCGGTCTTCTTCCTGCAGGACAGTTACGTTTATTCAGCATTTTAATAAATTCATTAACTAAATCAAGAGGAGGTTGCTAAGTCTAAAAATTACAAATGTCAACTTCCTTTACCTGATTGTAACAAGTGAGTACCCCTGTTGCATATATGGGAACTGTTGCCTTTGTTAGCACCCCATTGCCGGCTGTGGCCGATACGTCTTTTTGCAAAGCAAGAAACAAATGTCAATGCATGTTATCCTATATCTGTTACAATTAATTCCCTTTACAAAGGCCATTTGTTTAACTGTATCATGCTTTTTGCACATTAAGAGGCCATAGAATTATACTTTGATACCTAAAATAGTTGTCTTTAGAATAATTCAACTGAAGTTTTAATAAATCCAGCAGAACTTACAGTAATTTCTGACACATAACCACCTTCTATACAATCATATGAATAGCACAAACCTCTAGACTTTTTGTATTATAGACAGAACAACTACATTAAATTTTGTGCCATTCATTCATTGAATACAATTAATTTATTTTCCAATTCCAGGTGGTCACAATCACCTCTCAAAAGGGCTGACGAGCACAGATTTTAAAAGTATTTTGTCAACAATGGTGGAAACGTATATAATAACAACAGGTTTCTGAAATTTTACAGTAATGCTTGTTAAAATTTTCAGAAGGCCAATTACTATTAGTGCAAGTTGCACAACAATTTTTTTTAAAAAATTGAATTCTCAGATGTGCAGACTCAGAACATTTCAAAACAGAGCTGACATGAATTAGAAAACGCTAACTCATATTTCTTCTATACTCTCTTCTCGCCCAGAACTGTAAAATTAGGCTTTCAATAAAAAACCAGCACTGGATTGTTTAACAGAGTGGGCCATGTGTGGGTGTGCTTACCAACAGCTTCTTCTGAAAGCCTCAGTATTTCTTGGAACTGTGGCTTTACCTAAGGGTGTACAATACATCACATTAGATTAAAACAAAGGCAAAACCATCTAAAGTCAAACAGAACTACATACCCACTACGTCAGTTGTATTTAAAACATAGGAATGGTAAATTAGTTAATTAAGAAAAGCCATCTCAGCAAGCTGAACAAAGATTGAACTTAAGCTTTTTTTTTAAGAAAAGAAAACAAAGTCATCGGGGAAGAAATACACTTTTACTAGTTTTGATATTTTCAAATAGAAGAGAGGTATTATGAAAAAAATGAGTAATTGTCAAATCTAGGTTTGGACATCCAGCAGTGTTACTGGTTAAATTATCATTTCGACAGGAGCAGCCAGTGCATGTTCTGTCCTTTTGAAATTCAAGCATCTGATTATGATTTTAGATCAGATGCAACTGAAATTCAGTACAAGCCTTAAAGCCAGACACCCAGAGCTACACTCTGACTCTACAAAAGAATGGGCATGAAGGAACAAGGTAATTTGATACTTTGCCATTCTACAGACAAATACAAGTGGAAGTTTAATTGGACTTCGACAATAACTGCAACCCTAAAGAAAGAAATTTTAAAATGAATAAGCCTCAAAATAATATGCCCAGTTGCCAACACGTTCTGACAATATAGGGCTAAAATGATCAAGTATTTCATAAGATACAAATAACTCTTGCTATACTGGAACACATCTCAACGACTATCTGGTTTATTCTGTTAGTTTCTGGAGATCAAGGAGCATTAATGTGGAGATAGTGCAGAAAAATGGTGTTGAGGTAGAAGATCAGTCACGATCTAGTTGAATGGTACAGCAAGCTCTAAAGGGGTCTAAATGGGCCTATTTTCTAAGCTCCAAATGCAGAACTCACTCTCAAGGGATTAAATAGGAATTTCTTTAAGAGAGACATTGTAAACTGAACAATCACACGTAATTGTTAAAGTTACTCAATCATTTGCATTGTTCTGACACATATTTAAAAGAACAATTGGGTAAGCTGTGTAACTACTGACAAGGAGTTTAAATTAACACACCTTCGTATTTGTGAAAATTTTACCAAACGTCCGACACAGCCTCCAGAAATACCGGGAGAAATCATGGACACAGGATGTGGAGGTAACGTTAATTTTACCAACAGTTTCTATCAAGTGTGGTAATCTGGAACAAAATAATGAGAGTCACTTAGAACATCTGCTCCATTTTGTGGCTGAAGCCTCAGTTACCTTCAGATGAGCAATAAAATTACCAAGGGCCAAGTAGTTTTGAGTGCTCCAACAAAATTTTTACAGTTTAAAATGCCGAGTTACTGTTAAGTTCAGTCTGCAAGATTTCACATCATTGCACAAGAGTTTAAAGAAAATTGTACTGAAATTAAAAGCCTCTTTTAAAGACACGAAGTTTAAAAACAAACTATTTTTCATATTTGAGGACACTTTCATCACTGTCATAGGTAAATACGTATCCATGTCAAATGGCTCCTAAACTGACATCAATTAAAAAAAAAACAGCCAACGACTTTGAAGGGATATTGGTAAAAAGAGGGATGAGAGTGACCAACTCACAGCTGGTTAACGACCCACAGAAGGTTCTCCCAGCCAGTTGTGCCCTCATGTTCTAGTTGATTATCGTAGAGTTGCAATAGCACTGATAACTGTTCCCTGCTTCCAATGATTGTTGCCACATCTTGAAGAGGGGAGGCCGGTCGTGGGAATCTTGTCACTAAAAGAAGATAAAATTGATTCATGATTGAGACATATATATGGCTGGTCATGTTTTCAAGAGAAGCATTTGCCAATTCTCCTCTCAAATTTTGTGGATGCATTAAAATTCATTAACTTTTGGCATGCTTGCTGAATTTAATCCTATAAGAGTAGAATATTCCCAGTTTGGTCCCATTGCTGATCTCAGGTGGGTGCACAGCAGTCTCACAAGGGCTTGTTCCTTCACATGCTTGGGTGCAGTGGCACTGGGAGCATAATTTGCATTAGATTCCCACTGATACAAAGTCCTGACCATTCTGAAATTCAGAAGTCACATGACACCAGGTTATAGTCCAACAGGTTTATTCAAAACCACAAGTTTTTGGAGTGCTGCTCCATCATTAGCTGCAGTGGGAGGGAAATGCACAGACGCAGAACATATAGACAAAGAGATAAAGGTAATTAAGAGTGTGTCGACAGACAAGTACAAATAGGGTGATTGGCGCATTGACAGGTTGAATAACAAGTCTTTGCAGGTGATCAAGAGTGTCAAACAGCGTGAATTAAATGTCAATGGCTGAGTAACAAGTGAAGGGATGACCTATGAACCGATTAATTAAGGCAGATGGACAATTAAAATACTCAAAAATAAGATGGTGCGGGAGACAGACTAAATGGTTGGAATAACATGATAGGAATTAGAGTTGCATGAGAAAAGTCTAACCAAAGTGACAAGTAATCCAAAATTATACAAACTAATTGATTTAGAGAGATAGTAACAAGTTATTAAGACAACACTTAATATTTGACACGATCACCTTGACACACTTAATTACCTGGAATTACCTTTATCTCATCTATTTATTCTATGCCTGTGTGCTCCCCTCCCACTTCAGCTGACCAAGGAGCAGCACTCCAAAAGCTTGTGATTTTGAATAAATTTTGAATAAAGGACTATAACCTGGTATTGTGTGAATATTGCTTTTGTCCACACCAGCCCAACAACAGCAACTCCACATCATGCATATCATTCACAGATCACAATCAACTCTACCTCACCTTCCATAGAAAATGCTCTGTACAAATACATTTCAATTCCGTAATCTCCGATAATTAAGCACATTTCCGAAACATATATTGTATTACTTAGAATCAACCATTCAACCCTTATTCCTGGTTGGCTATCTTCCATGTGTGACATACCACCAAAACACCTTCCACCCTGTAACCATTTGGCTCACCTTGTTCACTGTGGCCTTCTGTATGAGCAATTCATTGAGCATCACTCCACATCTCTACCTGTAGCCCTTTACAGAAACTGATCCCATTCCCTTTTGAATGCCTTGATCGAACCTGTTTCCAACCTCACTGAGGCAGTGCGTTCCAGATCCTAGTCACCTATGCATAAAAAAAGTTTTACCTCTTATCACTATTGCTTCTTTCAGCAATCAACTCCCATTTGGTTCCAAATCCTCTGGAACAGTTTTTCCCTACCTATTCATCCAGGTTCCTCATGATTTTGAATACCTCTATCAAATTTCCTTTCAATCTTCTCTTCTCCAAGGAAAACTGCTCCAACCTCTCCAATTTACCCACGTAACTGAAATATTTCATCCTGGGACCACTTGCATGAATCTTTTCTACATCTGCTCTAACACATTCAGATCCTTCCTTGAATGTGGTGCCCAAAACTGGGCACGATACTGCAGCTGAGGCTCAACTAGTTTTATACAAGTTCAACATAACCTCCTTGTTCTTGTATTCCATTTCTCCATGGATGAAACTAGGATGCCATGTGCTTTACTGACTGCTCCCTTAATCCCATCTTGCCATCTTGAACAATTTGTGCACATATATACCAAGAGGCCTCAACTCCAGAGCTCCTTTTAGAATTGTACCCTTCATTATATTTTATCCCCTCTGTATCTTTCCTACCAAATTTAAACATCTCACACCTCTCAGCATTAAATCTCGTTTGATCTCTCAGCATTACAGTTCGTTTGTCTAAGAACAGGAACCATTACCTTCTAAAGTACCCAGTTTTAGCATTTAATGAGATATTTTAAGGCAGATTGTGACACAAAGATAGTCTGGTAAATAAGTCTGAAGAGTAAAAAAAGAAAACTACCCGCTCACTTAATGCCATTGTAAAGTTCTGACAAATGGAGAACAATTTGGGGAGATGTGAAGTTGTCCAATTTGGTAGAAAGGATATAAAAGAAGCATATCACCTAAACAAAGAGAGTTTGTAGAGTTCCCAGAGATGCAGAAGGATCTGGGTGTTCTCGTACATGAAACACAACAGACTAGTATGCAGGTACACCAAATAATTAGGAAGTAGAATGTTATTTATTATGAGGGGAATGGAATAAATGTAGAGGGGTTATGGTTCAGTTTACAGGGACACTGGTGAGACAGCATTGGAGAACTGTGTGCAGTATTGGTCACCTTATTTAAGGAAAGATGTAAATATTTTGGAAGTAGTTTATAGGTGGTTTACCAGAATAATACCGAGAATGTGCAGGGTGTCTTATGAGGAAAGATTGGACAGGCTTGCATTTGCTGGAGTTTAGAAGAGCTGACTTGAGTGAGACATGCAAAGTCCTGAGGGTCCTTGACAGAGTAGATGTGGAGAGAATGTCTCCTCTTATGCAGGAGACTAAGCCTAGAGGTCAGTGCTTAAAAATCAGGAGTCACCCTGATTCAAAGTTCTTAGACTCTATTTGCACTGCTTTTACAGGAAGAAAACTTTGAATAGTTTTAAGGTGAAAGTGGATAGGTTATTGACTAGCAAGGGAGTGAAAAGGTTTAATCGGGGGTAGGTGGGAATGTGTTTTGAGGTTAGAATCAGATCAACTATAGTCTTATTGAATTGAGGAGCCACCTTGAGGGACCAAATGTCCCATTCCTGCTGGTAATTGGAAATGTAGTAGGATTAATGAGGCATAAATTCGGACCACTTTTAAGTTTATTATTTGGAAGCAAAAAAACTTGGAGTGACCAAAATGTAGCACAAATCAAATAATGATGATAAATACCAATAGTTTGAAGGAAAAGTTTTAAGAGGATGGTTACACTGGGAGAGAAGGAGAGGGCTAAGGTTGAAGGGAGTTCTCTTGCTTGTCTTTCACAACTTTCTGAAGACCCTGGAATCAGAGGAGATGTTATTCCCAACAATTCTTTTCTTGTATTTTCCATGGACTATCTGCTAGCTTACAGCAAATGAACACGAAAATCTTGCGGTTATTCACCTAAAACTAATTACGAGTGTCATTAGAATGCTTGCTACCCAACAAAACATCACATTGTCATTCAGCTCAAAGATAATTCTTATACCATGTACCAATCCTTAATTACTACTTCTCTCTAAATTCTAGGAGTGCATGACATGAAGTAATAAAGTTCTCAATGTAGATTTGAACATTGGAAACTCAAAATAGTTACAATTATCAAGGGTGGCCTCACCAAATCTGCACTTGGACCATTATCATAAACACTGTACAAGCAAATCACTGTACAATACAATACCCTCTATCTGTGGCACTTCTCCTTGAAGCTTTGCTTTACTTGCAAAAGGAGCATTTTTCAGAACCAGTGCAAAAAGTGGCGGAATTAGTGATTGCATGGCTGAAAGATGCAGGTGGAGTTTATTCTCATCGAGTCCATGCTCTCCATCCTATATACAAAAAAAAGTCGACAGGATAGGGTTTAGAAACAAATTAGGCCTCAGATTTGCATCAGTAATACGCATCTTAAAAAGCAAATTTAGTATATGAACTACATAAAGTCAAATATCAACACAAAACATTTTAAACGTCCTACAGTGTTCATCATCACTTTGAAGATTGTCTTGCAGATCAAGTTAAATTTGTTTAATGAAAGCAAAGCAAATATTAACATTTAGTTTTGAAAATTTCGAATTTCCGCATACAATATGAATTATTTTACAAGGTTATATCCAATAAGAATATTCTGATATCGGTCTGTGGAAAGTGCTTACAAGTCAAAAAGTGAGAGATTTTACATACTTTATGTAAAAATGCGATGGTTATTAGGATAGTTTCTTATAACACCATGTTCTACAGCTGCCCAGAGAGCTGGCCATACTAGATCCGGTACAGTGCAACGAGATACGACTAATGAACGATCTCATGACAAAGACAGCCTCAGGCAGTAAAAGTGACATTTCATATTCAGTTTGAGGGAGAGAAAGTAAAGGACAAATAAAGACAAGTGAGGGCTTGAAAACAGATCTGGCTTAGAGAATTGGTAAATTAGATTAAAGGATTGGTCAACAGAGATGTCATAAAAGACATTTAAAGGGATATTCAAGAATACATAGACTAGATACATCCAAACAGTATGCAAAACGCCAAGGGTGGATGCAACATTTAGGGTTAACTAGAAAATGTCAAAGATAGCATCAAACTTAAAAGAAAACAAAACACTTGAAGAAATGGTCAAAAAATTAATGAGAATAAAAATAGAGTCACAAAGAAGGCTAGACAAAAACAAAGACAGTAAGGATTTCTACAGATATTTAAAAAGGAAAAAGAATAACAATGTGCATTTACATACTGCCTAAACGGTCTCCAGATCATTGTTAAATCAGATTTGAAATCAAGCAGCACCTGAAAAGCATTCTGGAGAGACAGCTAAAATTTGTACAAATAAGCAAGTTTTAGACAAAGTCTTAAAGAAGCAGACAGGGGTAGGGAGATAAGAATGTTTTGAGGGGAATTCTAGACCTCAGGGCCCAAGAAACTAGAGACATGGTCGCCAATTGTGGGGCCATTAGATTTGGGAAGGGTCATGGGGCCTAAATTGAATGAGTGCTGAGTTCTCAAGCAGATATAGGGCTGGGTAGATTGGGAGTGGGAAGCACATGGAGGGATTTGAAGGGAAGGGTGAGAATTTTAAAATTGAAGTAGCAGTGGACTGGAGTCATAAACAAGTGACTACAGTAATGATTAATTAACTGGACTTGCATCAAGATTTAAAATACGATGTATCTCTTATACCTACCCTGAGTATTTTTTCAATGTTGCTTAGCAGAGTCGGAATGAGATGGGACTGAAGTTTACCCAGCTCTGTGGTCCATGCTGCAAAAGCTGGCAGGAAAACTTGATGCGTAGCATTAATTACCCGTTCTGAGGGGTCATTTAAGGCAGACATCTGCAATTCAAAACCCTGTGGTTGGGGAAGAGAAAGCCAATTTATATAGAGGAACAACAAAATGTGGGAATTTCCATGAAGATACTTGATCTGAATAGAAAGAAATTCCAAAAACTGTAGTTACTTGCAACAGTACTATACCTGCAAATATTTGTCAGGATCATCAATGTAAGCCATAATAATACCAAGGCTTTTAATGACTGCTTCTCGCACAAGATCTGCCTTATCCTCTGTCAACATCTGCTGCAGCATTGACAGCACCAATGAACTGCGAATCTCTTTCTGGAAGGGGGAATCATCAATTTAGCACAGTAATCGCTATGTTGAGTCGGTCATTTTAAAACAGAAAAAGAGAGTTAAATGCTTCTTACAGGCAAGTAGGGTGCAAGGGCTCCACAGGCTTCAGCCACCAGCAATCTTCGCTCTGGATATTTGTGATTGATCTGGAGGAGGGGGGAAGATAACGCCAAGACATGAACAAAACGCTTGTTAATTTCCTTGTCTCTATGGTGAAAAACAGAACAGATTAAATCAACAATAGAAAGAAAGATAGATAACAGGAAAATGAAGGCAGTTCAATTCACAAGCATTTTCACCGATGCTGTAAGATTGTGTTACAAGTCGTACCCATGTGGAGGAAGTAGGAATAACCAACTAAAGCATTTATCTTGCTGCTTTTCTGATAACCAGCTGACTTAATTCTTTAGCGCACTGACGCAGAATGAAATACCCAAGTTCAAATGTTGCCTTCTGCTGAAATCTGGATCCAAGCTTTGTCCAGATAAGGACCTGACAACTCTGGTTGGATCATTTGCAAGAGAGCATGACAACCAATGAAAAGTTCAACCAACGGCTATGCAATGCCCCAACAAAGGCTAACAGCTATCACAATAGAGATTTCCTAAAGGTAAAAGCTTGAAAGTAGCAAGATTGTTCTTGGTGCTGTTGGCTATTTTGATTGTTCATTACATGCAGACATTCAATATATCCTTGCTGATTTTCTCATGAGCTCACTACGACTGAGAATTTCTCAAGACAAGGGGATGACAAAGCAGTCTGAGTGGCACTCCACCTATTATTAATAATTCATTATTGTCATCACAGCTGCAGTATGTACAATCTACATGATCAACTGCAGCAAATCATCAAGGTTACTTCAACAGCACTTCCCGTATATACAATCGGTACCAACTCGATGGAAAAGAACGCAATCACTTCAAGCTATACACCACCTTAACTTGAAAGGAATCCGCCAAGCATGCTAAGAGATAGCAAAAGACCTTTCCTTTCTAATCTTGGGAAATGTGACACACACTCATGGACATGATTGGCCTCCTTCTATAGTGTAAAATTCAGTGTTCTATAAAGGAAAGGCAATGCAAAACAGGAAAGCTGTGAACCTCCAGGAATGTTCAGAGTGAGAGTGTGCTATGACACCCAGCATTTTGGGGATGCAGCCTGGTCCAATCATGAGCTAGGTTCGTGTTGTCCCAGAGCACAGTTTCCTTGCTGAAGCACGACAATGATAGTAGCCAATGCAGCGTGAGGTGCAGTATTAAAATGCAGAACTGTCCTGTAAGTGAACAGCAAATGTGCCATGTGGGTTCTCAGAGGCTAGAATATATTGGATATCAATGTCTACCGACACGCAGAGTTGGTAGCCAATGGCCGGGAAGTACTGAAATGTTGATACCCATTATACAGTCAGAGTAATACAGCATGGAAATGGAACCTTTGGTCCAACCAGTCCATGCTGGCCATAATCCCAAACTAAACTAGTCCCATCTACCTGCGCCTGGCCCATATCCCTCCATGTCCTATGCATTTACTTATCTAAATGCCTTTTAGATGTTGTAACTGTATCTGCATCCACCACTTCCTCTCAAAGTTCATTCCACATGTGAAGCACTGTGGAAAAACATTGCCTCTCATGTCTTTAAAATCTTTTTCCTCTCACCTTAAAATATGCCCCTGGTCTTGAAATCCCCCACCCTAGGAAAAAGACAGCTGTCATTCATCTTATCGGTACCCCTCATTATTTTATAAATCTCCTACACTCCAGTGAAGAAATTTCCAGCCTCAAACCCTCCATTCCTGACAACACTCCAGCAAATCTCTTCTGAACCCTCTCCAGCTTATTAATATCCTTTTTAAAACAGGGTGACCTGAACTGGACAGTACTCCTGAAGAGGCCTCACCAACATCCTGTACAACCTCAGTGTAACATCCCAACTCCTGTATTCAAAAGTCTGAGCAATGAAGGCACGCATGCTAAATGCCTTAACCACCTTACCTATATGTGACGCAAACTTCAAAGAACTGTGTACCTGAACCCATGGGTCTCTCTGTTCAACAACACTGCCCAAGGCCCTACTTTTAATGGTATAAGTCTTGTCTTTGTTTGTTTTACCAAAATGGAATAGCTTGCATTTATCCAAATTAAACTCCATCTGCCAATCCTCAGCCCATTGAATCACTTGATCAAGATCTCTTTGTAATCTTAGATAACCTTCTTCACTGTCCACTATACCACCAATCTTGGCGTCAACCGCAAATGTATTAACCATGCCTTCCAAAACATTTATATAAATGAAAAACAAAGTGGAACCAGCACCAATCCCTGTGGAAAATTGCTGGTCACAGGTCTCCAGTCTGAAAAAACAATCCTGTTGTCCAACATGGGGTTGCTTGAATAAGTGATAGCTGAATTCGGCAAGTGTTTCATTGAATAATAGAATCCCTACAGTGTGGAAACAGGCCCTTCGGCCCAACAAGTCCACATGGACTCTTGGAGCATCCCACCCAGACCCATCCCCCACAACCCACCTAAGCTACACATCCCTGAACACTACGGGCAATTTAGCATGGCCAATCCACCTAACCTGTTTGTGTGTCAAGTTTCTTGACGTCAATCTTGCTTGGAGAGTTTGGTAAAACGGAGCCAGAGTATTAATGAGGCATTAACAGAGCATTTAAACAATAATCACCATCAACTGGCAGCTCGCTAGTGCCTTGTGAGAATTTCACCCTGTCACTTGTGAAAAGTGCTAAAGGTAGCGAGATGCTCCTGGTGTCAAGATTGGTCTTGTCACCTGATTCTGCCATGTATCTTGCCACAGCCCTGTAAATATTTCATTCTTTTGAAAGTGCCAGGGGTACAGCTGGTCAAATATTCTTCAACTGTGACTCCAAAAGCAGCCTCTGAAAAGCATCAATTACATCAACCCAACGGGGGGATCTGCTGTGGCTGAGAAACACCTCTGTGGTCTCAGAAACTGTAAAACATTTATATTACTGAGGTAACCATGGTAATATACATTGCACTCTGCTGGCCTATGTAGGTGTCACATCATTAGGCTTTCTAATGAGGTTTTGTAACTAGTTCATTGATGCTTCACTTGGGGGAAATCCAACTTCCCCATTGTCATCAATAAAATAACTTCACAATGAATAAAGGAAGTCCTGAGGAAATACTATGCTAAATCTACATCAGGCTTCACCCTTCAGGACGTTTTTCATAACTGAAGGAAAAGTATCTTGAGCACTGGTGACAGAATAACCAATTACATTTGTAACAAACTTGGAAAATGAATGCAAGGACTAAGATGGAGTTCATCAAACTGAACTAGCACGACTCCAGGCCTATGGTAACCCAAGGCATTGTTGTCAATTGCACAGGACACAAACTTCAGGAGTATTTTTTTAAGAAAAGCAAAATGAATAAACAGAAATTCTCAATAGTGGTATATGAAAGTTAGGGATTTCACAAGAGAACCTAATATATCCAAAACTCTAATGCAGGAGAGACAAATAAAATGAGATATTTACAATGGCAGAAAGGGAGCCGAAGATGCAAACGTCTTCAGATGGCAGAGTTAATGGGTGATTTTCCACAATAGTGTCAAAATCCATGGATGTGTTAAAATGGGTTTTATAAAAAATCTGGTTCCCCGAGTTCCCCAAATATTTGAGAGGGCCATGTTCCATAAATTCCTTATGCAACATTAACCACAACATCTCTATTTTCCCCTGGCATTTACATGGCCAAGATTCAAATGCTTGATTCAGTTGGATTGGCTCAGATTGTTCTGCAATGACAACCTGCTGAGCAGCAATTATCAAACATCTTAATGCTCCAGGTTTTATATTCGCATGGGTACCAAATCATTTCTCCAACTAGATTCTTTAAATAAAGATACACAGTCTTCACCAAGTCACTTCCATTACTTTAAAGCTCAAGTTATAAAAAATTAATCAGCAAATGAGAAGGTAATTATTGAATCTGGTGGCTATGTTTTTTTTTTAAAAACAGGTTAGATGTTGCACTTACCTGCTCCCAGCACTGTGGTAAAAGTTCAGCCTCAACACGGGTAGGTCCAACATGCCGAGCAAATGCTACACAGCCTGTTAAAATCATCTGTCTGGATCGAACAGGAAAATTCTAGATTATTGACAGAGAGACTATGCATCCTAAAAAAAAAAAAACACTCAGCACATTTGATGAAACCAGTTCAGATCCTTTTCCATTTTGTTAGCCAGTCCACTATCTCACAAATAAGGGTTCCCCAAAACGTTGAGTCGAATGCAAAATGTTTTCTTAAGAGTTGAGAAATGGTTAATGGTTTATCCAATGAACAAAAGGGAGACATCAAAAACTGTGGTTTACCACTGGCTTTAGTTTCCACGTAAGCTTCATTATAGATGGAATATTTTCTTCAAAGTGTTTCCACCGAAACTACTCTTCATTCTTCATGACTATAATTGATTAAACTCAATGCAAATTATTTTTTATCTGGTTTAGAATATTTATTTAGCTGGTACCCTACTGTGGGATCATATCTGTTGGTTTACTCCTTTCAGTTAAGAAAAGCTGAACTTCTTTTTGAGGATGAAGAAGTTTGAAGGTTTATATTTTACAAGAAGAGGTGGCCAAGCGCGGGGAATAATTGCTGTAAATGGGTTAGAGAACGGAGTGGTGGAAGAGTGTTCGAGGGTGTGCTGTGAGGAGAATGCAGAGTGTTGCAGTGTTATTTGGACAGGCTGACCAAGGAGCCAGATGCCTGATAGATACAGTATAAAGGTAGGTAAATGTCAGGTTATCTACTTTAGCAGCAAAAATAGGAAGGCAGATTATTATTTGAATGGTTGTAATTGAGAAAGGGGAATGTTCAACGAGAGTTGGGTGTCCTTGCGCACGAATCACTGAAAGCAAACGTGCAGGAGCAGCAGGCAGTAAAAAGGCAAACAGTTTGCTGGCCTTCAAAGTAAGAGGATTTGAGTACAGGAACAAAGATGTCTTGCTGCAATTAAACAGGGCATCAGTGAGGCTGCACCAGGAATGGCGTGTATAGTCTTGGTCTCCTTATCTGAGGAAGGATGTTCTTATGAACGAGGGAGTGCAGCAAAGGTTTACCAAATTTAATTCTTGGATGGCAGGATGGACGTATTAGGGGAGATGGAATCAGTTAGGATTGTTATTCACCGGAGTTTAGGAGAATGAGGGGGAACCTCATAGAAGGGTATAACATTCAAACAGAACTAGACAGGTTAGATGCAGGAAGGATATCCTCAATGTTGGGGATAGTCCAGAACCAGGGACCGTAGTTAGAAATTTCTTCACCCAGAGTGGTGATCCTGTGGAATTCACTACCACAGAAAGTGGTAGAGGCCAAAATATTGTGTTTTGGTATAGCTCTTGTGGCTAAATGGATCAAGGGATATGGGAGGAAGGCTGGATTAGAGTATTGAGCTCCAGGATCAGTCATGACCATATTCAATGGCGAAGCAGGCTTGAGGGGTCGTATGGCCTACTCCTGCTCTTATCTTCTATATTTCTATTTAAGCATTTAATAAAAATACTGCACTTTTCAATTAAAGCAGTGCCTAAAGAACCTCCTAAAAAAGGTTATTCTGTTAGTCAACAATGCTGATCAACAGCTATGCATTGAGACAACAGTATATGCATGCCAAGGAAATGTGGTGACTGTTGTTCAGGAGTGAGATTATTAGATACACAGCAACTGCTCTTACCTCTGTTCATCATCTGGACGTTTAATTAGGTTGAACAGAATATGTAGAAGCTGATCCCTCTCCTTGGGTTCAGGGTGGAGGCAAGCTGTACACAGGATTAGAGGAATTAGCTCCTAAGTCAGGGAGGGAAAAGAAACAGATAAATAACATGCAATATAGTATTTGCATACAGCTGGTTTATTTTCATCTACAAAAAATATCTTTGACATTTCATCATTCAACAGGTTGTCCAGGTCCAGTGTTCTAAGTTTCATGATCATCAGCAAAACACCAGTAGTCCTCATTCTGAAGCACGACTTTTTTTTTTGGGGGGCGGGGGGGAGAAGGGGAGTCACCAAAGTCCTACTGCTGATTTCACTCTCCTGATCCTTTTAACAGTGCCAATGAAGCAGTGATAATCAATGAGTTACTGGGTGACTAATCTTTTTGCTTGCTGAATTTTCAGTAAATCTTCTGATGCTGAACTTGCTAGCTTCTCTTTGCAGTGCACTCTTTCTTACATTATAACTGTGACCAGACTTCAAAGTACTCAACTGGCTGCAAAACAATGACAGACGCTCCGAGGCACTGCAAGGCATGACAAACAGATTCGTTTTCTTGTTGTTTTGCACTGAGCTTTCCCAAGTTGTGGAACCAATTGTTATCCTTCCAGTGATTTATTGCATGACAAAAGTTATTTTATTTCGCTACTTTCCACACCCCTGGATTTCTGTTGCTGAATATTTCGTAAAACATCCAAATTTCTTTCAATGCCAATGCTGCTTCAGAAACTCAAGTTTCCTCTTTTGTGCAAAATGTTTCCTTCCAAACAACAATTCAATTTCCTAAAGGGGCTGAGGTCCATTCAGGTTAAATACAGCCAACAGTACTGAGGAAATTTATTGCACCATTCTTGTGCCCTTGGTCAAGAATCAAGAACATTTTTTTTGTCTGTTAGAAGACTCCGTTCCCCTTTCATTGTAAACTTCTCACCTTTCTCCCTTGATGGCCAGTTCCCCCATGGGATAAAGGGCTATCCTATAATGAATAGTCACTGGGAGATTAGAAGAATAAAAGAGGCAATCTCATTGACAAATACTGAATTCTGAAGGGACTTTATTACGCAGGCTCGGTGATTTTTAGATTCCCAGGAGCAACACTCAGTCTCAGGCTAAGGGGCCAATTATTTAGGATTAAAATGAGGAGAAATTATTTCACATAAAGGCTGTGAATCCTCAGAATTCTCTAACACAAAGGATTGTGGATGCTCCACTGTTGAATACATTGAAGGCCAAAGAGAGACAGGTTCTTGGTCTTCCAGGGATTTTAAGGAAACAGGGAACAGATGGGAAAGTGGAAATCAGCCAGGATTGTACTGAATTGCAGAATAGCTCGATGGGCTGAATGATCTATGCCAGTTCTTATTTCTCATGTTTTTGTCAACTTCCTTAGTGTCCCTTTTAATCTTCAAATACCATAAGTGACATACTTTTCTAATTGGTAGGAACTTAAGTAGCTGGAGCAGGATTAAGCCATATGCCCTTCAACAAGGTCACTGCTGGTCTTCTACTATGACTCCACTTTCTTGTTCTGTCCTCATATCTCTCAATTCCTTTTTACGCTCCCCCCCCCAAAAAAATCTAGACCTTTGTCTCAAAGATGCTCAAGGACTGACCATTCCAAGCTCTCCAGGATACAGAATTCCAAACGTTTTTGACCTTTTGAGCGAATACACTTCTCTATTTCAGTAGTACATGGTGGACTCTTTTCTTTTTGGGAGGAAAAGTAGAAAATGCTGGAAATACTCAGCCAAATGTATGGAAAGAATCAGAATAAGTATCTACTGGAACCTCATTTGGAGACTGTGACCCCAAGTTTGAATTTTCCCAGTCAGGGAAAACCTTTCCTCAGCCTATATCCCGTCCAGCCAACTCAGAATTTTATATATTTCAATTAGGTCATTGCTCATTCTTCTCAACTCCAGGGAATACAGGCCTAGGTTGCTCAATCTTTCGTCTTCAGATAATCCTTTCGTCTGGAAATCAGTCTCTTTGTTGCACCTCCTCTCAGGACCAAACCAACACATGCTACTCCAGGTGTGGTCTCATTGAAGCACTGTTTAACTGTAGTAAGACTTCTATACTTCGATGAGGGAAGATATCAAGCCAGAAAAGGTCCAAAGAGAGTTCTAGAATTTGGGCATGATAGCTGAAGAGTATGCTGGAGAAAATTGAAGCGGGGAAGGCTCTACCAGTGATTAATATCACACATGCTAAGTAACACACTAAGATATCATAACCAGGGGTCAGTTTAAGGCAGCTATGTGGGTTCATGCTCAATAATGTCTAAGAGATGCATTGAACAAACCGGTTGTTAAAAATAAAGTTCACGTAGACAGCCTTTGAATGTAGTTTAAAAAAAAATCAAAGTTGTACACTTAAGTCTCTGGTTTTAGCTACCGCATTACACACACAGTTTTATACACAACTCATGTTATAGCACATGCCCAGTGGAGTTAATGCTGAATCCTCAAGCAAAATGAAAAACCCAAAAACAGCCCGTTATAAAGCAGCTCAAGTGCAGGCCTCGAGGAAAAAAGACAACAGTTAACTAGATGCTAGATACCTGTGGACACAGCCTACCTTACTCCATTTTTTCATGTCTTTAATTCTTCTCACTAATCCCTTGCTGAGACATTGGGAAGAACATTGGAATAAAAAAAAAAAAAAAAAAAAAAAAAAAAAAAAAAAAAAAAA